>JBDJHY010089889.1:0-13781 GCA_039654485.1 Withania somnifera
TACTGGTGGTATAGTAGGTGCCATCATGATCTGAGAAATTGGATCATGACAAGTTGGTAGCAGAGCCTAGGTTTGTCGGTGTCACTGTATAGAACCAATGTCTAGTAGAGTCATGCGGATCAGCGCAAAAACGTTCGTTTCTTATCTTCGGGAGTCTATGGTGGAATTTAGGAAATAACTTCTCCTTCTTGATTCCGATTCATGTGCTTCTTCAATAGATGTTTCCCCCGAACACTTATTCGTTCACATTCATTCTTCCGTAGATGGTATTTTCGAACTTCAGCAAACAAGGGCAATCATTCCATACTAGTAGGAAAGACTCCTGAGGGGCAGAGTTTTGGAGTGAGACAGTGGTAGAGGACGTGCTAGGGTCATCGAGACACCTAGAGCCTAGGATACAAGCAAAGGGTCAATTTCGACCATAGACCAACAACCTTCAGATATTCCATTACAGCATACAGTGGACTTGGGTTCAATTTCGGCACCAATTAGACTTTCAACCACACCAGTTCGGTAGAGTTTGTTGTGTGATATTTCGGGCTTAGTCAGGGGAAGGGTACCATAGGAAGTACCTCCCATCAGGGGTGATGATACATCGGGGCAAAGGGAGTCTAGGTGCCTATATCAGGGTTGGTCATATGTCCATCGCTGAGTATGAGGTTCGTTTGTATGAGCTGGTTGGGCATACTTCCATAGTTTTCCCTACTGATCGAGATAGAGCATAGAGATTTACGAATGGTTTGATTTTACCCTATCGGCTAGCGGTGGGGCCCTTGATAATAGCAAGCCATTCCTTTTCTCAAGTGTTAACTCATGTAAAGTTTATGAAGGGGTTGTGCAGGGAGGCCTATAGAGTGAGTGGTCGCGGTGTTAGATCTTTCAGTCTTAGTGACCAGTCGGGTGTTGGTCGTAGTTCTCGCAAGAGTAATCTATAAGGGTCGTGTTTTAAGTGCGGCATAAAGGGTTATTATGCCAGATCTTACCCCCAGCAGGGTAGTATTCATCCTTCATCACATCGTGTACAGACTGATGGTGCTAGTGATACCTTGTCAAGGAGTTCAGTTCAACCAGTGTTGCTTGTTACTCAAACGTTATCGCCAGCAGTTTTGGTGTCATCGCTAGTAGTTCAGACCATACCACAGAATTCAGTTGAGTTTCAGCCAAATATTAGAGTTTAGAGTTTCGAACAGACGGCAGGCGGTATTACTGCTGTGACATCAGTCCTGGGTGGTCCAAATTTTGTGCCAAGGGATTTTTAGCAACGTAGGCTATTGGGATTATGCTTGGAGTGTGGTAGTCCCATTTATTCTTATAGGGTATGTCGTTAAAGACCATGTGTACTATGATTGTGGAGTAATAGGTCACCTTGGTAGAGAGTGCCCCTAACAAAGGGTGATTCAGTCTTCAGTTCGAGGTGCACCTGAGTTAGTGTTCCCACTGGTTAGAGATGTTCATCGTGGAAGGGCGGATGCCCCAGCTAATAATCAACATGGTAAGATAGGTGGTTTGGGTCGGTATTTTGTTAATTATGGACATACTATGCCTATTATTACATTGACTCCAATAGAGGCAGAGGCAGAGGCAGAGGCAGAGGCAGAGGCAGAGGCAGAGGCAAAGATCACAGGTTCGATTGTACATTGCTATTATTTGGTCTGACTTTTATTTGACTGATTTTGAGTAACCGTTTGTCTTGGTAACCATTTAGGTTGCCTTGGTGACTTTTGTTGCCTATCTGATTGTTTTATTTTTTCACTTTGTGTTATTATTGGCTAATACACCATGGATTAATAGCTATTTCTTGTTGCTTTATAATTAAATTCTTTAGTAGTGGACTGGTATGATAGACCCGATTTGGTAGCTGACTGAGAGGCTTGAGATTTTTTATATCTTGTTGATGCTAGGCTTGTTTTTTGTTTCATTGAGAAGGTTCAGTGATAGATGGATTATTTCATGGCTAGTAGTATTGTAATTCCCTGATAAGGGTGGGTTACCCTTGTTCTATATACAGTTCAAGACACTAGTGTTGAGATAAAGGCTATGGTCGTGTTTGTTAGCTTTTGTGCTACATGGTTAGGTTTTTGGTAGCCACTGAGAGTCATATCCTAGTACTCCCCGTGACACTAGACATAGCTCATATTTATTCATATAATTAAAATCAACGTTTTGGTCGTTTAGTGTTGACATTATACTGTAGGGGTCACTCTAATTGACCCACCTGACCACCCGTCTGAGCATGAGTTATTTTCGTTTGTCGATTTTGAGCCATGTCTTGATTATTTTCCTATTTGCTTATAAGGTTAAATCGGCTTCAGCTGAGCTTCCTAGGTGTGAGAGTTGTGTATTCATGGTGTTGATGCAGAGTTTTGATAAATAGTGTGTCGATGTGTTCTTCTTACAAATGGGTCTCTTCCTTAGTAGTGGATGGGGAGTATGGCTCCTGAGTTAGACTGTTCAGTGATATAAGGTTGTGGTAGATTTTATATTAAACTTAATTATTGCAAGTTTGCACAGTATTTTAGCTTTGTGGGGTTATGAATGGAAGTCCGTAGTAAGTACCAAATCAGGATGTGTTGATTCGATCATTCTAGTACGGTTGGTAGTCTTGTAATAGTGTGATGTGTATAGCCGATTCTAGTAATGGCAGGCAACTAGGGTGCCTTGTGATTTATGGAAGTATTATATTGTGGAACTGGTGTTCATCTCTAGAAACATTTGTATAGGGAGTTCTTCTAATTAATATATAAACATCTGCTTAACCTTGGTAAGTTTTCCTCGTGCGAAGCTGGTCTACACCATAGGCCTGGTGTCAGAGCGTCGATTTGTGAGGGTTTATGTTAGGTTGGGTTTTGTTATAATGCATTGGTTGTAGCCTGTTGTGTTAGATTTGCTGATATAAATTAAAACAGGTGCGGATAGAGGTGCACCAGGGAACGGTTATGTTTTGATGCTGTAGATTGATGCTTCTGTTAGTACATATAGATCGTGTAAGATTTATGGGTCAACTTAGTATGGATAAAAGAAGGGTCTTGGTGTGTTGTACTTCTGGGTGACAGTGTGCGAGGTATTTAGTTCGGTGTTTGTAGAAGTTGGTTTCTGTTAATTGGTAAGGATTTTATTTTTCTTGAGTTTGGATGTCTCCGTGGTCGCTTGACAGTCTAGATTAGTGAGGTGAGTCTTTGGGTTAATTAAGATTTTGTTATAGGAAGTGTATATGGCATCTCAAGGGTAGGTGCGCACGTTGTGAGGTGTGTTTGAGATTGAGTGGAAGAGGTTCTGGGTTGATTGTTAGCCTTGGGTGCAAGTATGTCTCAACATAGACTAGAAAGGTAGGTAGCGTTTGAGCTTATTAATTTATGGGAATTATTTTTGGATAATGGATTGTGGAGTTGCTGTCCAACTATTTGGTATGCCAGAATCGCAATTAGGTGGTAGGTTCATAGATGTGATTTTTGAGATCCGATGCAACAGGAATTTAATTTTGAGTGTCGTGCAGGATCTCTTATTAAGAGTTCTACCCCTGTCATGTATGAAATTTAGTTATAGTTGTGGTTTAGCAGACAGTTATTGTGCATTGAGACTTGGTAGATGTGATGACCCTTACGATCATTTATGATAAATACGTGATTTTTTACATCTAGAGAGTTTTGATAGTTGCCCCAAGTTATTTCTGACTTGCTGGGATCCGATAGTTCAGATCCTTGACGACTCGGTTGAAAAATATCTCAAATTCCGTATTTTAGAGCGTAAAACCAAGTACTCATTGATCAAAGTCAACTTTCCTTCAAGATGATCTCAAAATTTAATTCTGACAGCTTAGTTAGCTCTGGAATACCTTAAAGTTTATGTTTTGGAGTTCTCATTTTCAAATTATACGAAGTTGTGGATTTTAGTTAAGTTTATGGCCTAAAGTGGAGCATGAGTGATATTTTGATGTTTGGAGGGTTGGATTGGAATTCTGAGGCTTCCAGCAGCTCTGGAATGATGATTTTAGGTTAGGTGAGATGGTGGTATAATTTCTGAACTTGTTGTTGCATTTTAGAGGTGTTGGTAGAGAAATGCATTTTTGGCTATCTTGGGTTTGAGGGGTTATTTTACGTAAAAGACCCTGGATTTAAGTTTCATTGACTCCATTGAGTCCGAAATTTAGTTTCCTTGATGTTTGCATATTTAGTTTGTCAAAATTCAACTCCGTTTGATCCCCGAACTCCCATATGGAAGTTCTGAAAAATGCAGCAGCACCTTGCAACTGGTGCAGGCGCAAACACTTAGCGCGATCACGGTATCCCAGAGCGATCGTGTTGAGAAATTTCTTTCTCCTATATGATCGCGCCCATCTTGCGCGATCGCAATAAATGATGGGAATTTCCTTAAGCGCAATCGCGCCTTGATAGTGCCATCACGACATGCCGCGCCTAGCAACATATAAATTTTTGCACAGTTTTTCTTTATTAATTTAGCAACCCTACATTATTTCACTCCATTCCTGAGAAAAAATAAACCCCCAAAACAACCATTCAAGGTCAAGGAAGGTCCTCGCATCATCCCCCCATTGATTCCATATGAATTTGGTAAGTCTCCTTCTCTTCTTCTTTCTTATTTTCTTAGTTTTCAACCATTAACGGACTAAAAGTTGAGGTTGACGAAATCATCTCATAATACTTTGTGTTTTATGTAATTCTTCATTAATTGGATATACATTGCTCCTAAGATCGTTAATTCATCATAATTCCAATCAGTATATGTGGTTTACGACTAGTAGAGTTGTCATGGGTGCTTATGTTGAGGTTTGGTCTCCTTGGTTGGAGTCTCTCTCTGCGCGTCTCCATTCTATTTTGACTTTCGAGGACAAAAAAATCTTTTAGTAGTAGATGTTGTAATGACCCTCACAGTCATTTATGATAAAGACGCGATGTTTTGCATTCTAAAGCATTTCGGTAGTTGTCCCAAGTCATTTATGACTTACTAGAACCGATAGTTCAGATTCCTGGCAACTCGGTTGAGAAATATCTCAAATTGCCTGTATTAGACCCTAAAATTAAGTATTCATTGACCAAAGTCAAATTTTCTTCAACACGAGCTCAGAATTAAATTTGGACAGTTCCGTTAGCTTCAGAATGTCAAACAAAGTCAAGATTGACTTTAAGTTTGTGTTTTGGAGTTTTCATTTGCAATTTAGGCCAATTTGTGGAATTTAGTTAAGCTTAAGGCCTAAAGTGGAGCTTGGGTGGTATGTTGGTGTTCACAGTACCAGGATCAAAATTCTGACGCTTCCAACAGCTTCGAAAGATGGTTTTAGGCTAGTGGAGATGTTGGTTCAAATTCTGGACTTGTTGAATTTTCGAGATGTTGGTGGAAAATTATCTGAAAAACTTTGGATTCTAATTTCATCAGTGTCATTGAGTCTGAAATATTATTTCGGGTGTGTGTTTCGTAGTTTATTTGCTTAATTCGGACTTAGAATGCATTTCAAGGGGTGATTCAGAGCTTATACTTTCTCCTAAAACTGCTGTCAAAACCTGCAACTGGTGTAGGTGAATTCCTTCTACGTGATCATGATAGGCTCTCATACGATTGTGCTTCATTGCAAAATTATACTTCACAATAGTGATGAGCAATGTTCAGTTTACTCTATACAATCGCATAAGGGATGCACGCGATCGCGTTGTAAAGTCATGTGATCGCGATGAGTAAGGTAACTGGCAGTATATAAATCCCTGCACGACCCTTACATTTTCATTCAGCAAAAACATCACAATTTCTTCAGTTCCAGGGCTAAAAACCACCCAAACATCATTCCAAGGCTAAGAAAAATCCCCACATCGGTGTTCTTTGATTCATTAGCATTTTGGGTAAGTCTTCTTCGTCTATAATTCTTAGTTTTCTTGATTTCCTCAATTAATGAACCCCACTTGATGAAATTGAGATTTTCATGCGATAATCCATATATTCCTGTGTAATTTTTTATTCCCTGTGTATATTTTGCTTCTACTATCATTAATATATCGAAATTCCAATGTTTAATTCCTCAAAATCGTCGAGGTCTAATCTATCTGGGCTACTTTGAAGCCCTTTCTGTACTCGCATTGTGCTCAATTTTGGAGCACCGGTTCCTAATGAAGTTGGAAACCTCGTGGTAAAGTTTATTTTTAGTTTCGGTAAGCGGAACCCGCAAGCACCTTTTTGGCCCGATTTTAGGTCAAGTCCGAAACTTAGCATAAATTATACCGTTAGACTCATATTAACATATAGAATACTTTAATGCAAGTTTCAGATGATTCGGAGATCGTTTGACGTCAGTTAGAGTAGGATTCATAAATTTCAGCGTTTTATCGTCGGACGACAGGTAGACTCCGTGGGGCTATCTCTAGGCTTATAAGTTTAATAATTATACTAAATAGCATCTGTGTGTTGGGTAGCTAGGTGGATATAATGCTCATATACCGTTCTTTCGTTCGTTGCATGTGGATATTTATATTTTGGAATTCGATTGATACGGTGCCTGTGACTTAGAAATTGACTAGAAATAACTGTGTAGGGCATAAAATATTGCTATTACATGATTATATATATGTTTATATAATTTTTGATCTGTTGTGCATTCACAACACGACAGGTTGGGCCTATGGCTCTGATGAGAGTGCATTAGGGCTGGGTCAGTATCACCACCTGATTATTTATCGATGATGGCTAGAGGATGATTTTGATAACAAAGATGAATAATAATATAAAGCAATAAATGGTAACATTCTAATGATAATATAAGTAATGATCTTTTACTATTTTAGACTCGACGTTGTATCGAGCACCCAGTAATACTATTTTCACTTGTTTTAGCCCAGGCTTCATATCCTGGCACCTGGAAATATCATTTTACTAATAAATGTTGGGACTTGAGACCCACTCCGTTCGGTAGTGAGTACATCTGTAGGGACTTGAGTCCGTTATCGTACAATAATGAGTATAACTTTTTGACACTTATGACACTACTGGTTATAGAAACATGATGACACTTGACTTATTGAGGACTTTTAGTGATACAATGACATACAAGAGTTATACGCCTTGACTTACCGAAGACAGCTTGATGGTACTATTAATAGGAGGCACGAGATGCCACACTTGAGACCTTTGAGGCTCTTTTATTTGGGATGTGAGGATTTGATGACATTAGAAATCGTACGTGGTGACATACCTCCATGGACCTCGCCTTCGGGCTTTCACTAGACACAGAGTGGGGGGTATAAGAGACAGGAGAGTATTATATCGTGAATATCTAGGTTAGCCTTCCATGGGTTCTGCATGCTGGGCCTACGGGTACCAAAGGAGATGTGTATACAGGAGTGGCTACTTCATGTGTGTATTTACTTTTCGTACTTATTTTCTTTAGTATACCCTTAGGTCGTCATGAGGGCCTATAGGTGAGCATGTTGTTGTGTATGTTGTGCTTCCTTCTGGGGGACTTGTCAGCGTTCATTTACATTGCTTTATTGTAATTATTACTGCTTAGTGGTTATTTCTGGTTCATTGACACTTCATGATATTTGAGATATTGTGCCTTATGCTACTATTCATTCATTCATCCTTTTTAATTAAGGTTACCGGTATACCATCCATGTTCTACTCCTGTCTTCTTTTGACTCCTAATTTATTGTATTATTAATCACATATATTGTTGCATGGATTCTAGGTACGTCTTCCTACATTGTCTGAGATCCTGTTATGTGATTAGCTAGCGATACATGTCTATCTGTACTTGATTTTTATTTGAGTAGCTAGCTTCCCTTGTTGTACTATTTGCTTCCGTGACCCCTTTATTATATTCCGTTATTTATTACTTTTATTATTGTTATATGCCTAATGGGCCCTCGAAGCCTATTGGGTACGGGTTGCTTCGACAACTTGTACTCATACTGCACTTGCACGTGGAAGATCCAAGTACAGGTTCCCAACCATGATTACAACTAGCTGATCGTGAAGATTTCTTTTACTTAAGAGATTTAGGGTGAGTTTGGCGTATAGCTGTACCGTCTTCTCTTCTGTATTAGCATTGTTATTGATCTCCTTATATTTTTGGAGATACAGTGATATTAGACATTTTGGATTTCTAGTTTCTGTACTTAGTGGTTCGTTTGACACTGATACCGCATTTTTGGTATTTACTTTGATTTCTTAAACTTCCGCATTTATTTATTTTCTGATTATTATGCTTGTGCTTTCTGCATTTGCTATAGTAGTCCTCCACTTCAGCTTCGGATTACGAGGTTGGTTCTCCTTCTAGTGGTATATTAGGTGCTATCATGATCCTAGAGATTAGGTCATGACAAATCATTGTACAAAATTCACCCATTGTTGCTTGTTTTATAGAAGGATTTAATACAGCACCAATTAAGTAAATAGGGGGAATTGAAAAAAAAAAATTTAAAAATTTTCAAACATTGGACCTATAGGATCTTTGAAACCGGGTTTATTCTTATATTCAGAAAGTAATAGAGACATGTCAGCAATATAAGGTAAAATAGAACAAAAAGTGGTATAATATTGAGACGAAAATATGTTCATAGCATTGTAAAAATAGTTCTACTTTCCTAATTAAGTTCCAATCCAAGGTCTGTAACATATGGTCAGACGACTGACAAAATTGGTTAAAGGTAGCACTAATGGGGTTCCTGTATTTGTAGCAAGTTTTTAAAAATAAATATGTTGAATTCCACTTAGTTTCTATTTCTTCGGGCATTAATTTAGGTTGCACCTTAAAATGTGCACATTTTATTTTAAATTTTTTAAGCCTAATCTTTCTATTGTTACCTTGAATAAATCCTACTACAAGTTTTAATTTTTCAAGAATAGGTTAAAAAGAGGCAAGACTGTGCTTAATAATTAAATTATAAAATAACACGCGCACCTAATATGAAAAATATCTGTTAGTGGTGGAGAAAGTGACATTTTTAACATTTCAATAACAGAGGTGTTATTAGATGCATTATCAAAAGCTATATTTAAAATTTTACTAGTTAGATTATAATAATTAGCAACTTTAGTGATTGTTTCTGTAATAAATTCAACATCATGCCTACGGTTTTTATTATATAGAAAAGCTAAAATTCATTTTTGAATTGTAAAATAACTATCTATCCAGTGACATGTAATGGTTAAATAATCATTTCTATTAACAACACGACCAAAATAGGATGTTAAAGAAACTCTACAAGGAAGATTAATAAATAAAGTACATAAATAAAACACGTATTGTCCATGTAACCTAAAAACATCTGACCTACATGTACTCCTAGGAATGCCGACAAACATTATTGGATTATGAATTTTTTGTATATATAAATCAAATGTCTCAGAAGAAGCAAAAGTGAAATGCAAACAATCTACAGTTATCATTTTGACTATTTCTATACGGTCATTTGCTTTACTATAATCTTGCATTAAAATTACCGGTTTGTGGATTTATTCTACCCTGAGTTGGGCCAACTCCACTAATACCGGTTGCTTTGTCCCATTCTATGTTATGACTTTTACTATGTCTAGTCAATGTACTCGTCTCCCCTGCATCCCCCCCTCCCCCAAATGCATAAGCTTTTTTTTACAAGTAATACATTTAACGGTTTCAGTACCCGGTATATCTTCAAAAAAACATTCATACAACACTACTTTTTTTTAGTATTTCTAGGAGGTTTAGGAGCAAAATTAAAAAATTGAGGGGACAAGGCGTTTAGATTCGGATTATTATCACCATCATCATCATTATTATAATTAAATTCACCAAGATTAATATTAATATTCCTTTCTAATTCATTATCTTCTTCTATTCCGTAATTTTCTTGAAACTCCGCATAATTAAAATCAGTGTCACCCCTATTCCCACCATATTCATATTCTTGTTCGTGTTCACTAGAAATACTAGGCGGAGCGACTGACATACGATTATAATTTCTACTACTACCGAAACCTCTAGCGAAAAGAAAACCTATATTTTTATTACTAGGACTACTTCCGGGACACAAATTTTTAACACTTTTACCCATTTTCTTAGTCTATCCATATTAAAAATTATAATGATAAAATTTAAAGCACACAAATAGTATAATTGTGAATAATAAATAAATATAAAACTCAAAAAATAAAAGTAAGAGATGGAACAATTATACCAAATTGTCGATATCAATTGAACATTGAAAGTTGAAAACTTCTACTTGATCACTTGATGTTCCTAATAATTGCTAAATAATAACTTAAGAATTCATATACTTTTTTAGAAGAATATTGAGAGAATTGTTGTGAAAAATAAAAATTTTAAAGTGGTATTTATAAAAAAAAAAATTGGATTATTCTTTTTTTAAGAAATACCCGTTTTGGGCCATTTTGTAAATAATAATTTTTTTTAATTCTAAACCGATCCGGTCATTTTGAGCTGATTTTCTCGAATGGCCAGCCCAATTGACATGGACATATTATTATTGTACAACGACTTAAAAATGCATATTCTAAAAGATTACCTATTAAGTTTAAACCTCGCACAGCACAACGTGGTGACATAGGATACCAAAATAAATCAATTTTTTCAAAAAGTACACATTTATTACAATATATACGGATTGGGATAATCCTCAAACAATAAATCCACAAGATTCTTTACCTGATTACCAACAGTTTTTAATAAATTAGAAGAAAATATAGATACAATAAAATTAAAGTTAGAACAATGTTTTTCAGAAAATCCTTTAGAATTTTGGGATAAAAATAAGATAGAAGCCAAACTAGAAATGAAAGATAAAAATAAAATTATTAGAGTAAAACCAATGAGATATAATCTTGAAGATCAAGAAGAATTTAAAAAGCAGATTAAGGAATTATTAAGTCTTAGAATAATAAGACCAAGTAATTCTCCTCATAGTTCACCAGCTTTTATGGTTAGAAACCATGCTGAGATAGTTAGAAATAAGCCTCGAATGGTCATTAATTATAAAAAATTAAATGATAATACTATATTTGATGGATATTTTTTACCACATAAAGAAAATTTAATAAATAGGACTAGTAATAAGAAAATATTCTCTAAATTTGATTGTAAAAGTGGATTTTGGCAGATAAAAATGAATAAAGATAGTATTCAATACACTGCTTTCTCAACTCCTCAAGGACAATATGAATGGTTAGTAATGCCATTTGGATTAAAAAACGCACCTCAAATATTTCAAAGAAAAATGGATAATATTTTCAAAGAATATAATTTTATATTTGTCTATATTGATGACATTCTAGTTTTATCTGATACGTTAGAAGAACATCTAATACATCTCAATAAATTTACTAACTTATGTTTAGAAAATGGATTAGCACTTTCTAAAAAGAAAGCAAGTTTATTAAAAAATGAGATAGAATTCTTAGGAATGATAATTGATGGAAATGGAATAAAATTACAAAGTCATATTGTAGAAAAGATATCTGTTTTTCCAGATAAATTAATAGATAAAAAACAAGTACAAAGTTTTTTAGGAATTCTTAATTATGCTTCCGATTATATACAAAACTTAGCTGAACTAAGAAAACCTTTTCAGGAGATATTAAAAAAGGATAAGATTTTTGAGTTTAATGAAATATTAGTTAAGAAAGTAAAAGATATTAAATCAATTTGTAAAAATCTACCAAAATTACAATTACCTAAAGATAGTGATGATTTAATATTAGAAACTGATGTTTCAGAAGAATACTGGAGTTGAGTACTAAAAAAGATAGAATATGATTCTAATAAAAATAAGATTGGAGAAAGTCTAAGTAGATATTGTTCAGGTACCTTTAGTAATACCCAAATTAGATACCACATTAATGAAAAAGAATTATTGGCTTTAGTAAAAAGCTGTCAAAAATTATATTACTTTTTATTGCCAAAGAAATTTATTCTTAGAACCGATAATACTCAGGTAAAAGCTTTCATACACAATAATCTTTCTTCAAAACCTGAATATAAACGATTTATTAGATGGCAAATGCTATTATATGAATATTCTTTTGATATTGAAATTATTCGCACTAACAAAAATGTTGCAGCAGATTTTCTCACTAGAGATGGACTAAATCAAACAACAGATGTCTCAACATCTACAAGATATTGATAACAGATTCAAAGATATACAGATAGTTATTTCCAATATCATTGAAATAGCCAATTTTGATTGTGACCAACAGATTGCTGACAAGTTACTCAGCATATGCTCTCAGATTATGTCCAAAATTGGACAATGCAACGATTCTTATGATATTCTTAACAATTTGATAAAGGTACATAAAAAAGATAATAGTCCTTCAAATTTACCTGATAAATATGAAAAAATATCCTTAAGACCCCAACAACCTCAGAAAGGAATTAATTTGGGATCTGACAAGATAGATATGATGGAAAATCAAGAACAGATAATGAGAGATTTATTTTCTCTCAAAATGATTGCAAATCGATATATTGATTTCTCTGGTATTTATCCTCGAATTAATTATTTACAAGATTCATCTCCCCAAGAGATAAGACATTGGTATGATTTTGGAGCCATTAATTCGATTCATCTTACTTCTCCTCATTTTTCAGAAATTAGTAGATTACCATCTTGGATACAAGAAGGTGTTAAAGATTGTTATCTTAATAATCCCACTATTATAGTTAAAAATATCTTGGTACTTAAATTTATTTCAGCTAGACCAGATTTTTATAAAGAAGAAAGATATCCTTCTTATCATTTTATGCAAATTGGTAAGGCTGAAGATTTTAATATTATCAATAATTATCAAGAAAAAGAATTTCAAAAATTCACAGAAAAAGATATTCACTACCGAAGGGCTATTGGACTAAGGATTGTTCTCCAGCATATGGAACACAGTTTCAAAAAAGGATTCAGGACCTATGGAGGAACTAAGATACTCTCTTCAATTATGATAGCCCCAGCTAAAAATACTCCAACTTCTGCAAAAAGATATATGGAGACAAAAATAAATTTGATTGAAAGAGGAATTATTAAATCAAGTGCTCAAGCACAACAAAAGTTATGTGAAATAAGAAAACATGCTAAAGGCACTTGTGATTTTTATGCTCCGAAAAAAGAAAAAATAGTCGAAGATATGATGTCCACATCATCAGATTAATAAGAGAAAGAGAAAAGAAGATTCAGCAAGTAGATAGTGGAAGACAGTGCAGATAAAGATAATGGAAGACATCATGGATTCAATAATTCAGCAAAAGTCAGTAAAAGATTACGGGAAAAGAAAGCAAAGACAGCTGGAAAACTATAAAGAAGATAATGGAAGAATCATTATTGTACTATTTTTGACTTTTATAATAATGTAGAAAAGTCGTTATCATATTTTGTAAATTTTGTTTAATTAAAGCTTTCAAGTCCAACCTCCTTCATCTATAAAAGGAAGTCATTTTGTAATAGAGGGGCATCGGGAAAAAACATCTACCCTCTCCTTGTTTATGAATATGAATAAACACTAGAAAAACATCTACCCTCTAATTATATTATCATTTTGTTTAACAAGTAAAATTAAACCTCATGAAGAGGAATATGTTATGTCTAACAATAACATGATTATTTTAATATGAGCAACTTTCAAGAGCAATATATTATAACAATATAAATTTCTTGACTTAAATAAAAATTAAAGGTCCAACACGCTTCCATACCTTTTTCCGTTTTGACCGCTAGTACTCCGGATATCCGCTGAGCCTTTTACCAAATTATTCAGGTTTTAATGTAAATACTTTTGAAAAATTAGGATTAAAG
>JBDJHY010089998.1:0-13781 GCA_039654485.1 Withania somnifera
TGGCCTACCGTGTGGAGGTCGCTGACCTTGAAATTTATATTACTTGTTACACGACGAGTGTGGTGAGATGATCTCTCAGCTGGTGGCCTTTGGCCGATCCGAGACTCTTTTTATCTTTTCATTTTCATTGTTATTTATTTTATTGTAGCTACTGTATTAATACTCTGTATAATTATGGTTTGGACTGTTACTAGCACTAAAGGGTTGGGACCTCATTTTGATATTGATACTAACAGGGGGTGTGTGTTCGGTGATATTATTTACACTGACATGGGGTGTGTCTCCGGTGATCTTATTGACACTAACATGGGGTATGTGTCTAGCACTGACAGGGAGTGTGTGCCTGAGGTTTATGCAGTTCTACTTTACTTTTTTGCACCCCTGTGTATTTCTTTAGGTATGGTATGTGCTCACCCGGCTTACGAGGGGAGTCATGGTGTATTTTCTTATGCGATTTATGCCTACCGATAGGATGAGGTGCTAGGTAGTACTGATAGTATGGGACGCCGGTAGGTTCTTGTGTGTTTACTTTTATTCTGTATTTAGTAGCAACCTTCTATTCAATCCTTATTTGTGGTTCTTGCATACCTGGTATCATGGTTGGTGAGGCTTGACTAAGCTGGAGCACAGGTATGTTTCCTTAATTCTTTATGGGTTTCGAAGTTCAGATGGTGTAGTCTGTACCTATCATGTTTAGTCCCTATAGTCCTGTACTAGTACATTTAATATCTTACTCTTTTGCTTATTATTAGTTTTACTGCTTCCTTGTTATTTTTTTACTATTATCAACCTGTTTTACTTCCTCGCCTTATTAGTGCATATTATTCTTAACCCAGTCGGCCAATGATGTCTACTGGGTACCTTGTTTGTTACTCATGCTGCACTTCTGTACCTTTTTCATGTTGCAGATCGAGGTAGGGATTATCAGTGACATGATGATCTTTGGAAGTAGATCCAATTGACTTCGGAGATTACGATGAGCTTTATCGTCAGAGTAACTGTGGTTTCCTTCACATGGCTTGCTTTATTTCGGTCCATAGTAAGTCGTATATTGTATTACCTGTTAGGGAGATCCTTTTATTTTGTATCTTTTGTTTATCCTATATAATAGCTCCACATGCTACTAAAACAAGGTTTTAGGATTCAATTTTTGTATGATTCCTTATTGGCTTTTTCTATTACGTATTATTTGTTATTTCCTTTACTATTTCGGTCATTCTATAAGTCTATAGCCCACTGTGCGTAGCTCCGGGCTTTATGGTTAGGCTTGTCTACAAGAGGGATATAGACACCATTATGGCCCAATATTTTGGGTTATGACACACTATCAGGGAAGAGACATTGTGGTTGAGAGATTCTTTTCTTGAGAGGATCTTCCCATCATTAAAGATTTTATAGCTTAGAGGTTAGATCAATAATTTCAGGAAGAACAGGGGTGAGTCATTACATGAGACCTGGATGAGGTTCAACAAGAAGTTGAAATAGTGCCCTAACCATAGGGTTGGGGATCATTATCTTATTGAGATGTTTAATAGATCTTAATAACTTAGCAATAACACATATTATCAATACTGTGATGAGAGATTCATCCATGTGTCAAAACGATGCAGATATGGCATCCCAATTAAATAAAGTGACAAAGAAAAATAGAGCATGGAAAACTAGAGATTATGTTATTAAAAATAATGTCGAAGCTATTGGTGTTTCTATTGAGAAAATAAGGAAAGAGGATGAGAGTGACTTATATATGGATCATATGAGGACATAGTTGACTTGATCAGTAAACATTTTTTGTCAAATGTCAATGGTGTGGCCTCAAAAGATAAAGCTCCTCCACGTGATCATTATTATATTAATACTAAGGAGGCCAAGATTATGAATCAGAAAGGGGTCTCTAATGTACTAGTAATCAAGTTTAATACTATTATCGTGATCATGATAATTATAGAAATAAGGATGGCTGCAAGGATTACTATCGAAAAGATGACTATGACAAAGAGCGTGGATATATACGCCCCCAAAGGGCAGACATCATGAGTTCCTACCTTGTTGTATATGTAGTTATTTTACTTGTTACTTATATGATTCTCTCCTCTTTTTTATGTAGATATATTATTTTATTTCTTATACCTACTTTTGCAGCTTGTTTTCCTTGTATTCTTCTATTTACCATGCTTATATCTTTATTGCGCCAAGTTGGCCCTAAAGCATATGGGTACTTGTTGCTTCAGCAATTATTACTCATGCTACACTTTTGTATTTTCCCTAATGTATATCCATATGTGAGTTATCATAGCTTACAATGTTGTTTGTGATATCTCTTGAGGATTCAAAAATATAGGGTGAGCTCCCAGTGACTAGAGTTATCTGCTTCTCCTCAGATAGAATTGTCTCTCCATTGTATTCAGTATAACCCTCGTGTATTTAATTTTGGATACATTTTTACTCAGTAACTTTAGTGGCTTTTTTATATATATACTAATACTAGGTCTTGGGTTGGTTTTATTTATTGTTCATTATCCTATGTGTATTTCTCTCTTTCACTTATTATTTACTGCTCTACTTTACTAATGCTTAGTCTTATTTGTTGTAGGATCCCATTATTTGTGGTTAAGGGCTACAAGTATTGGTTTACCTACAGGAGGGTTGTAGGTTCCAACATAAACTGAGAAATTAGGTTTTGAAAGCTTGGTATCAGATCCTATTTCATCGGTATCAATAGTAGAAAAGCAAGTGTCTAATAGAGTCTCATGTATTAGTATGATGAGTTCCATACCTTATCTTCAAGAGGTTACAGTTGCATTTTTAGGAAACTACTCTCTCTTGTTTACTCTAAATTATGTGTTTTTTTCATTCATCGCCTGAAGTCCTAATTATTTATATTCACTCTTCTATAGATGGTCTGTTCAAGGTCTTCAGCAAGTAAGGGTGAGTCTTTTGTGCCACTGGCTACAGATTTAATGAGGGCCAAAGGTAGGGTTAGATCCTAATATTGAGGATGTTCTAAATCAACCACACTATCTAGAGCTTTGGGAGTTGTCACAGGGAAAATACGGTAAAAGACCAACAGTCGGTGGATCATTCATCTCAGCATCCAGGAGGCTTAGGTCCATCCACATTTCCAGCTCTGACACCATAATGTCTCAGTTCTATGCTAGTTTATTAGGGCATATACTTGAGATTTCGATGTTTGTTAGAGGTGTACTTCCCATAGGGGTATCCCCTGGTGTATGGGTAGTTCTTTAGCTCAAAGTCCGTTTAAGTAATTACAACAAGATTTGATATTCATCCTAAAGTAAGAGGATATATTACACAAATTAGTTAGATGCACTTCTATAGTCTTTCCTTCTAAGTGTGAAAGGGCATAGAGAATTGTCAATAGGTCGATCTTGCCACTCTACCTATCATTAGAGCCATTAGTAGAAGTTGGCTATTCTTTCACCCAAATTGTTTGCTACAATAGATTTATGTAGAGATTATGCTATGAGGCATATGGTGGTAGTGACCATCGGTCTCGTCGGTAGGGTGGTTTATGTAATACTTTTTTGGGAAGTAAGGATCATTCTGGTAGGTTGGTTTAGAGGCACGACAGACTTCGAGTGAGGCTTAGCATAACTTTAGGGTATAGTTTTCTGAGTAGACAGTGTTGTGCTGCTTCTTGGACTTCAAGACAAGATAGATATTCTTCTTTAGCAAAGGTTTTTCATCATATAGGAAGTTAGGGATATTATTTGGGTGTGGTATCATGGGTTATTTTTTCAGAGTTTTCCCTAATGCAAGGTAGTTCAGCCTTTAGCTTAGCCAACTCATGGCTCTATGGAAGTTGTAGTTCCACTAGTTTGAGGTGGTGACTTTAGCTGCATAGGTGCCAGGGGCAATGCTTAATTTGGTGGCCAAGCGGTTATTATGAAAGTTAGACTTGTGGTGATTGGGTTTTGTGCAATGGGGTTATGCCTTATATGATTCTATCTAGTATGAAGGTAGTAACCTTAAATGTTACAACCTCGGGTGCTGATATTTCAGGTTTGACCTTTTCCTTTCCATTAATTGGTCTTGGATTTATCTAATTTTTGACATATATGGCTATCTAAACGTGTTTCATTATTCTTTGTTATAATGGTCTATTGAGCCATTGTTGATGACTAAACATATTGCTAACTCGGTAGTTGTTCTTTTTTATAGTTTATTGTTATGCTACACCTATTTAGGTAGCCTTGAAGGGCTAAAGTATTGTTTTGAGATGGCTAGTGTATGCCTTGCTTTGGTCGGTTTTTGGGATCTCGATGGTAATTTGATCTAGTTGTGCTAGGTTACGAGTGCTAGGGTTGTGTCTCTAGTCTTGGATAGTTTACCCCCTTACTATGTGATTTTTTATTGCGGTGCAAGACCATTACCTTAGCCATTGCTAATGGATCCCTTATTATGTGGTTGGGTTCTATACCGGGGTCATTTATTCCTTATTGACCAAAAAGTTAATTCTAATAACGCTCAAAATAGCTAGATTATTCATGATATAGTACCACTACCATTTTGTGTCTTTTTCTAGTCCAAATGATTGGTGAGTTGTGGAAGTGGTTTGACCAACCCACCTTCCTACCCACCTTAGTTGGATAGTTATTTTGTCTATTAAGTTAGGGCCAATCATAAAGCCCACTCTTATATCTACCGAGTTGAGGGGGGAATAAGGTGCGTTATTATATTTGTTTGGTATTCATGGAGCTTTTGTGACATTTGTATTCATTTTTTCCCCTATAGATGATTTCTTTTAGTAGTGGGTCGGGGCTGCCAATCCCTAGGTTTTTTTTTTCTGAGATATAGTATCTTTGTGTTCTTGTTAATCCATATTTTGGGATAGTTGATGCGTGATTCTATTATTATCACCATATTTCTTATGCTTTGAATTAGAATGGGAAGGATGTTAAGCCAGAGAATCTAGTTTTTTCAGTTTAGAGGGTGCTAGAGAGGAGCTGTGGTAGTGCGATAAGCTAAGTTATTTCCTATTTCAGGGGTTAACATATTTTTTTAAGGATGATTTGTTCTAATGATTGGTAGAGTATGAATTACCTTGTCTTAGTATGGTGCTTACTGGTGTTCAGTAATAATGCAAAACTGTTTAGTTGGGTGCATCAGATTCTCTGGGTAGTGAGATACTGTTGACATGAAGTCGGAGGTTTTTTTATTATAATAGGTTTGTCTTAAGCAAAGAGGAGTATGGATTCTTGGTACTAGTGGTTGGGACTACTATTTTTTAGGATTTAGGAATATATATTCTAGAGAGTCAAATTTAGCTTCTGCGAAGTGGTACATCAAGGATTTAGTGTGTGCTCTTATTCTAGGTTTTGACTCATATGGGTTATCAAAGAATTATATATTGGGGAGTTCCCCTCAAGCCAGTGCATTTGTTATTTAGGTTAGATGGGTTAGTCGAAAATATAATAGTTCATATCCGAAAGGTAAGGATTTCTGACATCCTTGGTTGTGTCATTTCAGTATTATTTCTTGTTGATTTATAGTCTATATAATGGAAGACTCAATATGATAATACAAACTTCTAGGAGATAATGTATCCAGATTCTTGTTTGGTAGGGAAAATTAGTTGTATTGGTTATAGAGGGCTAGTGTTTTTATGAACTTCAGGATTCGGGTTGTGTTTGAGACTGGTGAGGCCACCATGGATTCAAGAGGTGATTTAAGGGGTTCGCGGACTGTAATTGAATTCTGAGAATGGCGAGGATCTTATTTGTTTGGTATAATGAAATGTTGTTACCTATGTTCCATCTCCATGAGCACAATTAAGGTGTAGCAAGGTTTGCTATGGAATTTCTAGTGGAAGCAGGTTACTACAAATTATCTAGCGGGATTTTCATTGTCTTCCAAGGTTTAGTGCATGTTGGGTATGTCATTTTTTATCTAATAAGAAAATTTTTACACTCATATCGGTTAATCATCTTTTTTATTATGGAGCATGCAGTTTCGGTTATTGTTGAGAGATGGTTCCATCACACGTGGTTTATTCCTATGATATCAGTCATGAGTGTGTACTTCACTCAGTAGCTAAAGGTTGCATTATGGGTTTTGATTGATTTCTTCAAGGGTTGTGATCGGTTTAGATCTTTGACAGAGTTTCTAGAATAACAATTGTCTCTTGAGTATTCAGAGTGTATTCTTTAAGGTAAGGTACGAGGGGATTTGTGGATCTTCTGCTAGATGGTTGGATGGGTTTGAATCTAGACCAGGGGTACCATATTTGCTGAGTGAATTATGGGAATCTATTTGGAGGTGTCGTGCATGGTTATCTTGTATTCTCAGTTTTTTTTTTTGGAGAAATTATTTGTCCTTTATCTCATTGACCTGGCGACACTATCTTCTAGATGAGCTTTACGGTTCCAAAAGAAAGTGATTTTGCTTCGGTTGTGGTTTATTACTTATGGGGAAATCTACAATCTTTCCATTTTTATGTATTTGAGAGAATTGGGTATTTCGCCTAAATTGTAATAAAAGTTTTATGTTGGTCTCTCCTAGCTTGGTGAACTATCTTGTGTTCCTTACTAGTTCTTATGGGGTCCATATCCCCTCGTTTAGAATTTGGGGATTGTTTCCTCTTCTATTCTTATTTTCAATGAAAAAAGTCTCTTTTAGTAGTGGATGTTGTAATAATCCTTTCGGTCTTCACATTTATATATTTTTCCTTACACTCTAGAGCATTCTAGTAGCTTTTAAAGGCCATTGGTGACCTTTCGGGATGGGTTTTTTTGTTCCGTGATGGTTCACTAGACAGTTATTTCATTTTCCCTATTTTAGAGCATTAACTTAAGTACTAGTTTATTTTCGTCAATATTCTATCAATGCCAGCTCAGAATTGAATTCCAACAGTTTTGTTTTCTTCAAAACATTGATTTTGGCCTAGGTGGACCCTTGGTTTGGGTATTGGAACTTTCGATATGATTTTTTCTCGTTTTATGAGATAACAACTTGTAGGAGTTGAAAGTTTGACTTCAATTGACTCTCGATGATCAGAGCCTCCAATTCATAATTTTATGGTTCCTTCAACTCTGGAATTCTGAATTTAGGTTCGTTGAGCCTTTATTATAGTTCCCTAATTTGTTCATTTAAATTCACAATGGCTTCTAAATTAAAGCTCAAGTTGCCTGCTCTATCGTAAAAGCTTGCATGACTCAAAGTTTCTATTTTAATTAATGTTCAAAACGTATATATAAATATTTTATTATTACACTTTACTATCCTTCTAAAAAGGTTTTAGTATCTATAAGAAATTTTTTAATTAGTAAATATTTACTTAGGATACTTTATAAAAGTTTTAAATTTTGTTAGTATCCTAATAAAAATAATAGCTACAGTTAGGTTGAAAAACTAATATTTAATATTTTGATAAAATAGAGGGGGCGGGACTGCCACCCTAACCCACGTGTAAGTAGAGAAAGGTCCACCTCTTCAAGTACCATGTATGGCATGATTGCCAAGTTAAGCCATACAAACAGTTATTCTCTCTCTCTCTCTCTCTCTCTCTCTCTCTCTCTCTCTCTCTCTCTCTCTCTCTCTCTCTCTCTTCTCTCTCTCTCTCTCTCTCTCTCTCTCTCTCTCTCTCTACATCAATTATTCAAGCTTGATTTCTAGCAGGGTGCTACCCAAAGTGCTCTCGGAGAGACTTTCTAGGTTGGTACATAATATTCCCCTTTTTAATTCCTTAATTTTGACCAGTTTTTCATATTTCATTATTCTTTTCCAAGATGTTTTGAGCCCAACTCTTATCTAAATTGTGTTTATCTCCTATGCATGAGATCCTGGCATTGCTTGGGGCCTAGTCATAACTTTTATTTTTGGGCCTGTTAAGAAAGTCTCGCGAGTCCATTTTGGATCTAATTTTTGATCCAACTTTAATTTTTTTTATAAATTATCCCATTGGGCTCATATTGATGCGTAGATCATTGTTAAATATTTAGGACCTTACTCATAGCGTTTTTGGTATGGATGAGAGGATTTTTATGGATTTTGGTGTTTTTTTAGATGGTAGATAGGCTCCGGCCTTCGAATATGGAGTGACGGTGCATATTTGATATAAATGTGCATTACAGATTCCATTAGGTTGGTCTTCTTAGGTTGGCACAATTACCCTTGTCCACTCTTCTTCTACCTGCTTCTTTTTTCGATTTCCATTGTACTTTGGAATAATGTTTTATCCTTGACCTAGTTGTGGCCCTGTGATCTACCTAGGCAAGACTCTAGAATTATAGGATGCTATGACATGGGTTGTTTTTTTTTGGGGGTTTTATCCTCAGGTTTTGGACTGTTGTTATGTGATGTTATTGTAGCTTGAGCCAGTGTAGGGAGATGAAATAGCTATAGTGATTG
Organism: Withania somnifera; assembly: GCA_039654485.1. Lineage (NCBI taxonomy): Eukaryota > Viridiplantae > Streptophyta > Magnoliopsida > Solanales > Solanaceae > Withania > Withania somnifera. The sequence goes on from JBDJHY010089998.1 coordinate 8,371, forward strand.
ATTGATTATGCATACATATATCATGTATGTCTAATAGGTTTAGTTCACGAGTTGATATATCATGAGGCCAAGGCCCGTTATCACCATTTTCTAAGAAATTATCGCCTTGATGGCCTGTTTTCTTATATAAATGGCAAAACTGGAAAAATATGGTTATTATGATATTTTTTTAATAATTAAAAATAAATAAAAGGATTTTGAACTTATGTTAAACCCATTTAGTGTCAAGCACTCGGTACTCCTTTTTACTTTTTTTAACCTGGGCTTCATACTTGGCACTAGGTACTATAAGTACCTGTGGTGCTTAAGTTTCGACCTTGCTTCAGCGGTGAGTACAACCTTTTCTAACTATATCATGCTTACTGAGTTAGCACACAGTTACATTGAGATACCATTTTACTAAGACAATGAGATACCGATTTACTGAGACAATAAGATAATGATTTACTAAGACACTAACATATCAAGAATCAAGACAACATTGTTTATTAGCTTCTAATCTGAGGGTATGTTGTTCGAGACCCTTGTAGTCCCTATCGACGCAGACTTTAACCAGTGTAGGCATTCCTGGTGATGATTTTGAAGGGTCTCTCTTACAGAGCTTATGTCGAAGGGGGGAAAATGCCTCCACCCATAACTACTTTGGTATTATGTGTATATTACTTTCCAGCACTTGTTTTGCTTTATGAGTCTCTAGTCAAGTGGGAGTTTTAAAGGATAAGCATGCCTTTTTTGTACTGTTACTTCCTTGTGGGGACTGATAAGGGTTTTTATCTATATTTACTATTACTTGTAGTTTTTATTTATTGATCATCCTTATTTAATGGGTTTATTTGCTTGTATTTGTACTTATCTTATCCTTCCCCATCCATGTCCTTGAGGTTTCCAGCATACTGCCTATTTTTTCATAGTCTTTCATATCAGCTTTTGTTATCTTCTTCCTTATTATTACTATATTGTTGCAAGGAATTCGGGTACATTATCGTCTTTCCTGCACCTGATTTCTTGCCTTGTTGTATAGCTAGCTGGTTTAATTGTTACATATTTACTTCTTGCCTCTTTGTTGTGTAGCTAGCTTGTTATACTGCTTATACTTGCTTCTGTAACCAATTTTTCTTATATTCTTCTATTTATGATTATTATATCTTTTATGGGTCAAGTGGTCCGTGAAGCCTACTGGTTACTCGTTTCTTTAGTAATTAGTACTTATACTACACTTCTACATATTCCCTTATGTAGATCCAGGTGTGAGTTATCACCGCTGACGCTGTCGTTCGTTCTAGCTTTTAAGGATTCGAAGATTCCAAGTGAGCTCCCGGTTACCTGAGTTACCTACTTCTTCTCAGATGAACTTGCGTATTCTTTTTCTTCCAAAGACATCTTGTTTAATCACTTTGGGATACCTTTGTACTCTATAAATTTAGTGGCTCTAATATATATACTGATACCAGGTTTTGGGTTGGGTTTGTTGACTTTTAAATACACTTTGTCTATTTCTCTTCTTCATTTCTTATTTACTGCTCTACTTAAATAGTGCTTGGCCTAATTTGATATAATAGACTTTTACTTGTTGTTCTTGGATACAGGGATAGGTTCGCCTATAAGAGGGTTCTAAGTGTACTCATAAACAGAGAAATTTAGGTTGTGATAGAAGGGGTAGCACCCCAAAATATTACAACTACACCTTTGCTTCAGGATATGTTTTTTCTAGTGTTAGGAATGTTGGAGGGGTTTTTTCAGAGGGGGTGCAATTGGAACACCCCAAGGGTCACAATTCAGAGGGGGGGACTAGACCCTGGATCAACAACTCATTCAAGGTTTGCATGATCCAGCGGAACAACCATCATTCGTTCACAGGGATGATAGAGTAAGGTTATTTGGTATGGGATCCCTGAGAGTGATTTGGGTAGCATTGTCTATGATGATCAGTGTCACTACAAAATGTTCAGGATGATAGATCAAACCTAGTTTCAGGGTTTGGGATTCTATCTAATTTTTGGGAGCTACTTAATAGTATGAGATAAGAAAACTCACACGAGGTTCTTTATATTACATTCTAATTGCATAGGCCAGCACTTCAGTGATGGCACTCTTACTTGACTAATAAACCAGCTGCTTGGGAGGAGCTTTCATAGAACTTTTGTGATAGATATATCCTTTGGATCATGAGGGAGGTAAACTAATTAACATTTATGATGTTATAGAAGGGGTATAAAGTAGCCTATTATGAGACTCATTTTTGTGCTTTATTAAGGTATGCCAGATTGCTTCTTATAGCTATGGGTGATAGATCTTATAGGTTTTTGTAGATTTTTACTTATATCCTCCATGTTGCTATGTTTAAAGTGGAAAGATAGATATTTTCCTTTCAGGATATAGTTGAGATACTAACGAGTACTAGATTTTGGAGTGAGAGGATTTTAGGGATGTGAGAGGTAAGATGCCTTATTCATCAAGTTAGTTCTTGGGTTCTTCATTTTGAGATAAGAGTTATTCAATAAAGAGTTTCTATTTACACCACCATATTGGGTTTTAAGTATCCATTGTCAGCTTCAAAGAGTGACTTTTCAATATGAGGTTATTCTTAAAGGGTTCTAGCCCATGGTGGCCATTCAGATACAGTTGGTTCTTGTCAGCACAATTTAATTCCTTAATCATGTTTTACTTGTCTTGATTTGGGTTATTTATAGAGAGATTGCCTTTTGTCTAACAGGAAGGGGACCAACCTAGTTCTCAGTATCTAGCTATAGAACCAATGCCTCTGGTGAGAGGCCAGGGAAAAGCACAATCTGGTAGAGGTGGTACGACCTCTGGTAGAGGTGATGGTAGAGCTACAGTTCCTATCAGCTTCTATAGAGGAGGTGCTCCGCTAGGTAGAGAAAGGAGTTATTGTTATACCTTTTTAGGTAGGACAGATATAGAGGCCTCTAATATTGTGATTAAAGGTATTTTTCAATCTGCCATCGACCTGCATAATACTTGTTTGATTCTATATCTACTTATTCATATTTATCTACCAATTTTACTTTTGTATTTGATATGATGAGTGATTTCGTACCTATTCCTTTACATTTTTCTACTCCTATGTCTGATTCTTTTGTGTTGGATCTGGTGTTCCAATCCTGTGCTGTAACTATGGTAGGATATGATACTTGGATATACCTAATTAAAGTTGATATGCTATATTTTGTTATCATTTTAGCCATGGACTAGTTTTCTCTGCATTATGTTGTCTTGGATTGTTATGATAAGACTGTTACTTTAGATATTCCTGGTTTACCAAAAATTGATGGGAAGTATTCAAGTGGATCTTATCCTAGTTATGTGATATCTTTCCTTCATGCAAAAAGATTGATTGAGAGAGGTTGTCTCTCCTATTTTCCTTTATCTGTGATACTAGTGTTGATACTATTTTAATTGAGTCTATTCCATTTGCACGTGATTTTCCAAATTCCTTACCTACTGATCTTCCATGTGTCCCTCCTGATAGATAAATCAACTTTGTACTAATTTAGAGCCGAACACTAAGCCTATTTCTATTCCTTCGTATCATATAGCCTTTGAAAGAAAAATTACAAGATTTGTTGAGTAAGGGATTTATTATATTGATTGTGTCACCTTGGGGTGCTCCTATTTTATTTGTAAAGAAAAATGATAGGTCTATGAGGATGTGCATTGACTAACGGTAGTTGAACAAGGTTACCATTTAGAATAAGTGTCCCATTCCTTGGATTGACAATTTGTTTGACAAGGTTTAGGGAGCCGCAGTATTCTCTAAAATTGAATTGAGATCCAAATATCATCAATTGAAGATTAGAGCTTCATATATCCTTAAGGTAGCTTTTTGTACTCATTATGTCCATTGTAAGTTCTTGATGATGTCATTTCTGTTGACTAATTCCCCAACAACATTATGGAGTTAATGAATAGGGTATTTCAGCCTTATCTCTATTCATTTGTGATAGTCTTTGTTGATGACATTTGGTGTACTTGAGGAGAGAGGCAGATCATATGCAATATTTGAGTATTATGCTTTGGAGGTTAAGAGAGTAGAAGTTATATAAAAAGCTTTTGAACTATGAATTTTCTCTTGGGTGGAGTTTTGATGAAAAATAGGAAGGTTTTAGCATATGATTCTAGGAAGTTGAAGGTTGATGAAAAGAATTATCCTACACACGACTTAGATTTATAAGCTATTGTGTTTGTTTTAAAGTTTCGACATCATCTTTATATGGGGTTCATTTTGAGGTGTTCACTGATCATAGAACCCTCCAACATATTTTCAGCCAAAAGGATTTAAATTTTAGGCAATAGTGATGGATTGTGTTTTTGAAAGATTATGATGTAACTATTCTATACAATCCTGGTAAAGATAATGTTCTAGATGATGCTTTAGGTAAGAAATCAGCTACTACAGGTAGTCTTTTTTCAATTTGTGTTGAGGAGAGGCCTTTGATTAGAGATGTTTAGAGTCTATCTAATAGTTTATTTTGTTTATAGATATCATATGATGGTGGGGTCCTTTATTTTTTTGAGTCCCATTCTTCCTTTGTGGCACAGATTAATGAAAAGCATTTTAAAGATGGAACTTGTGCATCATTAGAGACATAGTGTTGATGGGAGAGGCCAAATAGGCATTTCTTGATTCTTATAGTGTTTTACGGATTGTTTATAGGATCTGTCTGCCCAAGGTGGATGATCTGATTCAATGGATTCTGGAAGATATCTATCTTTGAAATATTCCATTCACCCCGGAGTAGCGAAGATGTACCATGACTTAAGCCACCAATATTGGTGGTGTGGAATGAAAAAGGATACAATTGAATTTGTCGCTAGATGCTTTAATTCTTATAGAGTAAGTTTGAGAACAAGATACTTAATTGAATATCTTAAAGGATACCCATTCTTTCTTGAAAGTGAGAGCGTATCACCATTATGTTGTGGTGTTATGTACCACGATTGTTGGTTTTGACTCGATTATGATGATTGTGGACCGTTTGACTAAGTCTTCTTATTTTGTTCTGGTTAAAGTTGATTATACAGCTTATATATTAGTTAACTTGTTTTTTCGTATGGTTTCCCAGTATCTATCATTTCTTATCAAGGGTCTTTGTTCACTTCACATCTTTTAGGGCAATACAACATCGTTATGGTACTTAGTTAGATATGAATATAGCCTTATCATCCTCTGACCAATGGCCAGTCCGATCTAACGATTCAGATATATAGGATATTCTTCTAGCCTGTGTTATTGATATATGAAATCACCGGTATAAGCACCTAACATTAGAAGAGTTTACAAATACTAACAGTTATCACTCTAGTATTCAGATGCAGCCTTTTGAGTCTTTATATGGTAGGAAAAGTAGATCCGTAATTGGTTGCTTGATGCTTTTGAGGTGAGGGGATTA
>JBDJHY010090108.1:0-13781 GCA_039654485.1 Withania somnifera
GTTCAGCTTTGTTTTCTTGATTTTCTCGTAGGGATAGGTAAAAGAAAAGGTGGCATTTCGCGTACGCAAACGTTTGAAATTTTTTATTATTATTACCATATATGATTTCAAGATTTGGAAGTAATGGTGGTGTTAGAGACTTAGAGTGAGTTTACACATATTTTAATTGATTTTTTAAATATTTATTGGTGTTTATAAGTATAGACATAAATTACATTATTGTCGAATTGACTGTTTTTTATATTATTAATCTATGAAATTATATTTTATATTATTTTCTTTTATATGTGATACATACAAAAAATTGTATAAATAACTCAAAAAACTCCTCCAGATTTATAAAGAGGATTGTGGTGTATACTTAGGCATAATACATTATTTAGGTGATCTTCCGGATACATGTTTAATCGTTCAAATACATAATTAGACATGTGATGCATTATATAATCGTAATACATGTGATGTATCATGAATTATGTGTTGCGCTCAAATTATGTAATGCGATCCTCAATATGTATCACACCTAAAAAATTGTATATTTCATAATTTTAAAAGTAATGGAATAAAATATAAATATGATAAAAATGTTTGGCTAATTATGTAATTTATCTGATTTTTATTTTATATCGATATGAATATAATAAGTGACTATTCTTGCCTTTCGATAATAAGTAACTTTTTTCTATTAAAATTTGAATCGATAAAAATAATCATTTAGTGTTCTTGTTTGGTTGAGATCTGAATAAATAACTCATGATTCTCAACTCGTGACCAGTATATCAAGTAACTCCTTCGATCATGATTTGGATCGATAAAAAAGAAAAAGATCGTTTAGTATTTTTGTTTCGTTGAGATAAAAATGTTGCATTTCACGTTTGTCGACTCATATTATTAACATGTCAAACACATATTCAGTCCCTTAAAGTTGAAAATTTTCATTAGACACTTAATTTTTTCCTTGTTTCAATTGAGCGCAAAAGTGTATACAAGTTTGTTCCTATCGGACACAACAAGCTGACGTGACATACTTCTCAAATAAATATGTGTACTTATCCTTTTGATCTGGAGAACATTATTACTCCACATATTAAAACAAATGCCAGATAGATAAAATTCACATTAAAGGAATAAAATTCATTTGCACACAAATACTCGTGGCTGAAAAAGACCTGAAGAAAAATTCATGTTTTTCTTTCATTTTCACTCGATCTTCAATCATTTTCACAAAATTAATACTAAAATCGAATCATTTTTTATCTTTTTATTTTATGCTATTAATCCGTCTGCTATCATAAAATTTATCTATGTGACATTTATTTTAATATGTGAAATAATATTTTTCATCAGGCACATAAGTTACATGTTTATTTGATAAATATGTCAGGTCAACTTGTTGTGTCTGATAGAAAAAAAAACATGTATATAATATTGTGTAGTTCATGTGTTTGAATGAAAAATTGAATAAATTTAAAGAACTCGATATGTATTTGACCTTATTAATAACTATATTACATTTTTGGTACTATTTAAAAAAATAAAATTGTTAGTGATTATAATCATACATACCGATTAATTCTTATTTTTCTATCAGTATAAATATCAAATAACGTTTTCTTAACAAGACTTTGATATATCGAACAAGTGATAAAATTCTTATTTTTTTATTAAAAAAAGTGTTAATTATTTCTTAACTAATATGGAAAAAAGATAATATCAGGTAATTTTTTCGTATCACAACTTTGGATCGATGAAAATAATCATTTAATATGTTTATTTGATTGAGAACTGAATAAGATATCTCATAATTTTCAACTTGTGACGACTATATTACATATTTGCTCCATTAATATAAATACCGAATAACTCTTTCTATTAGAATTTGAAACAAGGAGAAAAAAATTATTTTGCATTTTTGTTTACTTTAAATTAGTACCTCACAATTCTCAATTTACTTTATTGATAATTATATTATAACAACTTTTTCCATATAATGATTTTTATTATAATAATTAATTTTCTAAAATTACTTTTTCTACTTTTTATAATAATATTTTGTCTATGGTTAATGATAGAATTTAGTGGTGGACATTCTGCATAAGTAAATGAAGCCACATGGAACCTTCAATCAATTATTCAATTGGCAATTATTAAAAAATAAAAGTGGGTATGAAGTTTGGCCATGCAAATTTTTTATTAGCTTGATTTTATTTATTTATTTTTTAAATATTTTAAAATGATAAAACATTAAGGTACTTTTCAAAGCTAAAAAACTAATAATAAAATACTTGCCACCATGACTTATAGTATATTAGTATAATATTGGATAAGATGCATGGTCACGTAAAGTGAAGAATGATTAATTTACTTTTTAATTAAAAAATTATATTAAATATACAAAATATTATATTTCTAATCAAATTTTAAACACGCCAATTAATTATATAAACTTACATAATATATGTGAATTCAATTTTTATTGTCTTTATATCGTGTTTAATAATCTTTTAGATGTGTAATAGAATTATTTTTCAAGTTGTCACCATCCGAAAATTTAGATTATAAGTGCACCTCCTTTACCTAATTCAAAACAGCAAGTAATGAATCACTACAAGAAAAGAGGAATAAAAACAACTGAAATAAAAAGACAAAGGCAAAAATTATATATATATATATTCAATCTTACGACCTGATATCAGTTGGTACAAAAGTTATTTACAACAATCAAAATATAAAAACGTGTAAATATCAAAGACTGTCCCCTGAAAGTACAAATAAGAAAGGTCTTCGAGTTTCAAAAGTTTTCTCTGAAGTCTTGAAGTTCCAGAAACTCTACATAACGAAGCATCAACGACGATGACTCGCGAGCACAAAACTTTTTAAAAAATAAATTAACCAAATGCATAATTTTTTTGTAAAAGAATTTCTATATATATGAAATTTTTTATATAGTAAATACTTTTCTAGAAACTTTTTTTATCAAAGAAATTCTTCAAATTAAATGTCACTAGCCCCAAGGAATTTACTTTTCTTATAATGGACATGACCAATTTATTTTCAAATATGTGAACCCCACATGATCTACTCTTTTTAACAAAATTTATTACTTTAGGTCAGAGGACCATATGCAATGTTTGTTGTATTTAATGCAATATTTCAAATTAATTACTTTCTTTATTTTAAAATAAATATTGTTTTAATTTTAAAAAATATCTTAAAATGATTTTACTTAGAAATTAAAGGTAATAATTAATATTTTAACTATACTCTTTTATTAGAATTTTTTTTTTAGTAGTGCTTAATTCTCAAATACATTTAATAAATAAGAATAAATTAAAAAATAATTTATTTATTTATTTATTATTAAGGACTTCTAATTTTATTCTCTATTATAGTACTCAATGTTATTTTTAACCCTCCAGTAAACTTAACAAATTACCCTCTTTTTTATGGTAAAATAGGAATCACAAGGACTAGATTTTCGAGGATAAATTATCAAATTCTCTACTCAACTTTCATAATTAATTAAAATCACACGAATTTCACAAAATTACATTTTAATTTAAATGCATTCAATAAACCAATTTCCTACACACTTCTCCTTAATTCCCACCTAAAGTCACTTCACTATATTAATCTTTAAAATTTTTTCCTAATATTACTCAATTTTATCAATCCAAAATCTACTTCCTAAAATATAGTCATACACAACACTTATGATGCTCCATCTTCCTCTTTTTCAATTTTTTTTGAAGTAAGTTTGTAAATTTTTTATTTTTTAAATTGGGTTTGCAAAGTTTTAATTTCTCTGAACGGGGTATGTAAATTTTTTTTATTTCTTTAAAGTGGGCTTCAAAATTTTCAATTTCTTTAATGAGTTTCATCAGATACATTTAATATCAAAGTATCTGTGTACATATATTAAAGTATCCAATGTATTATAGTTTATAAGTGAATTTACAACAGATACATTTCATATCAAAGTATCCCTTTACAGATTTAAAATATTCAAGTATGTTTATACTTATACAATAACATATACATTTTGTAATCAAAATATTTAATGTATTTGCTAATTTACAAATGAATTCACAATAGATCATCACAAAAGATATATTCCATATCAAAATATTTATTTTTATCAAATTATTCAATATATCTGTTAATTTATTAGTGAGTAAAGTAATGATACATTCCATATCAAAGTATCTCTTCACATATTCAAACTATTCAATGTGTATGTTACTTTATAAGTGAATTCACCATAGATTCATCATAAAAGATACATTTCATGTCAAAGTATATTTCTATTCACAAATTCAAAGTATCCATTTGTTACTTTATTAGTGAGATGTACCAATTGCTAAGAGATGTATCTGCATGCTTCTTTCATGATGTATCTCTAATAGTGAATCTTCGATCAAAATTGCAGAGAGAAAGTTTTTTAATCATAAATCGATTAAAATTGTACAATGAAATTTTTTTTTGATAAAAAATACGAGTTTCATTTTTTCACACGTTTGTTATGGAATAAAAATTTAAAATTTAAATTGTAAATTGATAATTAAACACAATAATCTACTGATTTCCTTATTTTAAGAAGGATCCGTTGCTTTTCTAATTTTGTGATACTTTACTAGACGAAATATCAACGATAAAAAAAATGAGATTTATGTAATTTGTGAAACATATATGGTTGGATGAAATTATGCTCCAAAAGACAAAAGGCCTCAATTGAACTCTAAAACAAAAATAAGGACAACTTTTAAAAAGTAGCCTACTTATAGATAAAATAAGGCAAAAATAACTCAAATTTGGGAAATTACATTTCATAGCTACCATTCTAAATGGCTTCCAACTGTATCAACTGACCTAGAAATTCTAAATATAAATACAATTAAAATAATGAATCCTTTTTTTTTGAATTTTCAGTTTTTTGTACCTATTGCATTAGCTGTATCTAATTATAAAATTTTAAATACAAATACAATTAAAATAATAAATCTTATTTTTTTATATTTATTTTTATTTTTCTACTTGTTGTATTACTTTGTATTTGTATCAATGAATACAGGTATATTCACTAATATAACTTCTTTTTTATTTTATATTTTCGCTCTTCCTTTTCTCATTCTTTGTATTTTATATTTTCACCTCTCTTTTTCGATTTGTATCAAGGTATATAATTTGTATTTTATATAGTTGTATACATAAAATATAATTCATATAAGATTCAAATACAAAATACATTCTGGCGAAACACCATCTCACATACTTTTTTCTTACCATTTTTCAGCAAAACTATGCCACCAAATACAATTGAAAAATCCATTTTTATCCCGTCTTCTCTATGCCACCAAATACAATTGAAAAATCCATTTTTATCCCGTCTTCTCTAAAATTCGAATGAATCAAAACAAACCAACAACTTCTTATTCGTTCACCCACCTCTGTCAGGACCACCATAGAAACCTGTTGCCTCTTCTCCTTATAAACCACAACAACCCGTCGGAAAAACACTACACTGAATCACTGTCTCGTCTCCTCCTTCGGACAACCACCATGTAACACTTTGAAACTTGTGTAGAGGTTGTATGGGCTAAACAAAGTGAATATGTGAAATTTCACAAAAATTTGTACTGGTGCAATTTTCACAGACCCTTTTACGGTCCGTAATAAGGTTTCACGGACTGTAAAGCCATCCGCGTTCCTTGTTCCATTGTTCTAGTAGCCTAAGTGTTTAACCCTATTTCGTCGTACGTCACGTCATCCTTGACTCAATTTCCCCAAATTTTAGCTAAGTATTGAAAAGTCCTACGAGTCATCTTACGGATAGTAGGAATGGTTGACGAATCATAATATGACCCATCACATGACTCAGTGGGCAAGCAAAGGGGGCACGGTTTGACGGCTCGTTTGATGGACCGTCAACTGATTCGACGATTCGTCGAACTAACAGTGAAAACCTGCCCAGTTTCTGTTTTAACCCGAATTTTATAGTGACTTTTTGGACAATTCGTCATCATTAAACCTTTAGTCCTATGTCATTTTAGCCTTGTTTTGGAGTAAATCAAAATAAGAGCAGATTTTTCTAAGATTTACTCTCAAGAACAAAATCTAGGGTTTTCATTAAAAGATCAGTCTGCAACCCCTTTTTTCTCAGATTTCTCCATAGATTCTCTCCAATTTAGGTATGTAAACTTCATCAAGGTTTTCTTTTAAATTTTGTGCCTACCTACTCTGTATTTTAATTTATGGTCATGACCTAGAGATTTTATTGTGAATTTCATAAATTATATTCAGGTATTTAAATTATGTATTTCATATACTCATGTTCATAATGTGCTTATGTTAGAATTGAACATATTATAAAGCTTGGTTTAGTTTATGAGTTCAAGTCCCATATGTGGAGTCTATATACTTGATTAGTCACGTTTTGCAAAAAATTTCCATCATTTGAGTTCATGAGTCATGGTCAGTTTATGAATTTTGACTTTTAGAGCCTAATTCTAGTTCACGAGTCAGTTAACTAAAATAAAGCTAAAATATGATGATGAGACGATGCTATGGCAGAGACAGTTAGTCTATGCGTTCATGGGCCCTTATGTGGTCACGAAAGATAGTATCAGTATATGTTTAGTTCAAGGTCAGCTTTGAGAGTATTATTAGTACCGAAAAAATTTGAACGACTCAATCCTTATTACATACCCTGTGTCGCTAAACGCAAGTAAGTTCATGGCCCAAAACGGCGTTTACAGTTTAGGCTTTGTGGATCCACTAGGAGTTAGACATGACTCTTTGGTAGGTTTTAGACTCCATCCAACATACGGATATATGTAGGACCTTGTAGCCTAGTGCACGAGGAATATCGGTTATAGAACAACCCAGGTTAGTTATTGGATTAGTAAGTCAGCGTAGTTAGTCCTATATTAGTTAGGTTGACAGAATTAGAAAAGATATATAATGCACAGAAGCTACCCCTGGGCACCACACGGTGCTAAGGACCCACAAGTGAGCCTCAAGCAAACCCTTGGAACGTGAATCTGTTCATACACATAAGTATACAACGAAAGCTAAACTAAAAGAGGCATAATAGAGAATTCATATGTCATAATGATAGCCTGAATATGTTATGAGTTGGCCCCAGTTGAAAAAACGTAAAATATAACCAACAACATATGCCCAAAAATCTCCAACAAGACTAGGGAGAACTATTGAGACAATTTCCCAATCGGTTTTTCAATATGACAAAATGAAAGGCATAAGTAAATAAAGAACATTTTCGGTCCCCGACATACAAGAAATCACCAGACTATTCTGAGATATGCTCTACTAACCTTAAGGCTGGACTGAAGAACCTGTATCTGTATTAATAATAACATGTAGCCAAAACGGGTAGTATTATGGAGTATATGGGTATTAGAGTGTATGTAATAAATCATGTAAGAATCATAAAGCTGAAATGTGGGAACCAGAATAGTGATCCAATATAATAACAGGAAAAAAAATGAGCATGTCATAAATCAGACTTTTTAAGCATAAAAAGGTAAAACATAATTTATTGGACCAAAACATCAGTTTTTAACTTAAAAGTCTTATTCATGAGTTGAGAGTTTTTAATAACCTATAGAGACTACGCCATGAGCTACGTAGAATCTGAAGTCTTAAACTCATATAAAAAAAGATCTAATAACTTATAACCCCTATTTGCAAAGAGTCTCCCTGACTTGCCACGACTAAGACTAAACTTATAAGTTCCACGCTACGGATCCTTAACTAGAGTAATTATAACGAACCCGAGCAGGAAACCTAGTTTCGAACTAACTTTAACTTACTAATGGCCTTAGTTAATCCTATCAGTGTTATATAATTCTCCCAAAATACGCGTGCCCATATTCTTAAAATATTATTATAAAGAGGGCATATTAGATTCCTGTAGCTTAAATCATAAATAAGCTGGAGCTCCTTACTTATTTTCTTGTTTCATAGTACTTGTATAATAGTTCTTGTTATGATCATGAGATATTCTTAAATCAATTTATGAGGATTTCGACATAAACTTGTCATACTTTCCTGAAATGAGGTCATAAATCCAGTTAAAGATCTATATAATGAAATTGAACTTGGTAATGATGGAAAATCATGTGAATTATACGAGAATCATGCTAGTAAGTCTTAAATCATGTAGATATTTCATAATTGAAAGCATGAAAACAATTCATGAACAAATCATAAATTTGGGTTTTCAAACCCTAGAATGAAATTAATGCTAAATTTCATAAAAGCAACAGTTTTGGGGGCATAAGAGTGAAAGGAACTCTCATTGATTATGTCACGACCCGATCTTGCGAATCATGATGGCACTTACTATACCATCAGTAGGAGAACCAACCTTATAGTCCGAAGCCGAAGTAGAGGACTACTATATCAAATGCGGAAAGCACAAGTATAATAATAATAATAATAATAATAATAATAAGATGAATAAATGCGGAAGTTTAATAATTAATTAAATATCCAAAACCTGATATCCGTGTCAAACGAACCATTAAGTACAAAAACAAGAAACCCAAAATAGATTTAATACAACTGTATCTTTGAAATACATGGAGATCAAATAGAAATGTCAAATCCGAAGAGAAGCAGGTAAAAGGCGAATGCCAGCACGTCCTGAAACTATGAAAAAATATAAATTTCACGAACTGCTGGCGGTTATCACGATCGAGAAACTATACTCGAATCTGCAATTGTGCAAGTATAAATACAAGTTGCCGAAGCAACCCGTACCAGTAGGCTTCGAGGGCCCACTGAGCATATAATAATAATAAAAGCAATAAATAATGAAATAAATAAAGGGGTCATGAAGGCAAGTAGTACAACCAATGAAGCTAGCCACTCAAATAGGAATCAAATACAAGTAGACATGTATCACTAGCTAATCATATAACAGGATCTCAGGTAATGAAGGAAAATGTACCCAAAATCCTTGCATAATATATGTGAATAATAATACAATAAAATAGGAGTCAAAAGAAGATTGAAGTAGAACATGGACGGCATACTGGTAACCTCAAGTAAAAGAGAAGATGACTGAACGAGAATGTAAGGCACAAAATTCCACATAGCATGAAGTAGAAATTAACCAACAAAGCAGTAATAGGAATAATAAGGTAACTGCAAATAAACGCTAACAAGTCCCCCAGAAAAAAGTGCAGCGTATACCACAAGATCACGCTTACCATAGGCCTTACATCTCAGCCAGGGTACACTGAAGAAAACAAGTGCAAAAAATAACACAATACATGAAGTAACCAGTTCTGTGTACGCATCTCCTCCGATACCCGTAGGCCCAGCAGGCAGAACCTATGAAAGGCTAACCTAAATTTCCCGGCGTATATTTATATCCCCGTACTCCATATACCCCCTCCTCTGCATTGCATGGAAGCTCAGATTACCACGTACAATTTTAACGTTATCATAACCTCACATCCCAAATCCATAACAACCTCAAGGGTCTCAACCTGACATCTCGTGCCTCATATCAGTAGCATCGTTAAGTCCTACTCGACAAGTCAAGGCGTACAACGCTTATAAATCATAGTATCACCAATATCCACAATAGATCAGGTCTCGGGTATCCAAACCAGTAATGTGAAAGATATCAAAAGTTGTACTCTCAGTCGTACGACGACGGAATCAAGTTCCAACGGTTGTACTCACTGTCGATTCTGGGTCGGACTCAAGTGCCAACTTTAACTAGTCAAATGATATTTTCTGGTGCCAAGTTGTAAAGCCTGGGCTAAAACAAGTAAAAATAGTAATATTACTAGGCCTCAATACCACGTCGAGTCTAAATTAATAAAAAGGCAATTTACTTATATTATTATTAA
The DNA here is from genome assembly GCA_039654485.1 of Withania somnifera. Classification (NCBI taxonomy): domain Eukaryota; kingdom Viridiplantae; phylum Streptophyta; class Magnoliopsida; order Solanales; family Solanaceae; genus Withania; species Withania somnifera. Next base: position 9,888 of record JBDJHY010090108.1, read on the forward strand.
ATGTTCTACTTTCTCAACTTGTTTAGTTATTCATCGTGATTACAAAATCTGTCTTTAGCCTCAGCGGCTCAAAATCATGTGGCGATACCGACCCAGTCCCATTGTACTCTTAACGGAGCCATAGGCCCAACCTCTCATGTTATGAATGCACAACATATCACAAGTCTATATATCCATATTTGATCATGTAATATCAATATCCTATGCCTGTACAGGTATCTTTAGTCAATTTCTAGGTCACGGGCACCATACCAAGCGAATGCCAAAATATAGATATCAACATAAAACGAACGAAAGAACGGCACAGTGTTACTATACAACCTAACTAACCAATCCAAGGATGATATTTAGTACAATTATTAAAGCTATAAGTCCAGAGATAGTCACACGAAGCCTACCCATCGTCAGACGATAAAATGTTGCAAGTTCAAGAATAGTACTCCGACTGATATCAAACTGTCTCCAAATGATCTGAAACTTGCGTCAAAGTATTCTATATGTTAATATGAATCTAACGGTATATTTATGCTAAGTTTCAAACTGGGCCTAAAATGGGCTTGCGAGCTGCTCGCCGGAACTGAAAATAAACTTCACACGGGGTCCCCAACGTCTTTAGGAATTTGTTCTCCAAAATTAAGTACAATTCGAGTGCAAAAAGGCTTCAAAACAGCCCGAATAGATTTGATCCTAACCGGGTCAAAGATTTAATCTTTATGAAGTTAACGAAGGAATTACGGTGTAATAATAATCCTAGGAGCAATGTACACTCAACTAATGAAGAATTACTCAAAAATATATGAATTAGGAAATGATTTTACCAATTTCAACTCTTGAAGCCATTAATGGTAGAACCCAAGAATTTTAAGAATAAAAAGAGAAGAAAACTTACCCAAAAAATTACAAGAATCGAAGAGTAATGTTGAGAGGATTTTCCCTAGCCTTAGAATGGTGTTTGGGAGAAATTTTTTGCCCTAGAATTGAAGAAATCGCGAGGTTTGATTGAAATAAACACGTAAGGGTCATGCAGAAAATATATGTTGTCAGTTATAGCGGTTATCGCGATCGTGTGAGGTGGCTCGCGATCGCATAGTACTGAGGAATTGGTCATCGCGATCGCATGAGGTGCCTCGCAATCGCGTAGAGTAATGGCTATAGCATCCGATCGCAGGAGCTACCTCACGATCGTATAGGGTTTTGAGACAGTGAATTACCATCGCTTAGAAGAAGTTCACCTGCACCAGTTGCAAGTTTTGACAGCAAAACCATGAGAAGAAACATGCCCTGAATCACCACTCAAAATGCATTCGGAGTCCAATTTTAACAAACCAAATATGAACGCACACCCGAAACGACATTTTGAACTCAAGGCGCAGACGAAATTGGAGTCTGAGGTTGTTTCAATAAATGTTGACCAAGTCAACACTTTAAGCTAAAATTTCAAGAATTCTCCATCAACACATCGAAAATGCAACGACAAGTCCAGAAATTATACCGACACCTCCACTAGCCTAGAATCATCATTTCAGAGCTTCTGGAAGCGTCAAATTTTGATCCGACACTCTGAACACCCATTTACCACCCAAACTCCACTTTATGCTTCAAACTTGACTAAAATTCACAAATTGGCATAAGTTGCAAACGAAAACTTTAAAACACAACTTAAGGTCAATCTTGACTTTGTTTGGCATTCCCAAGCTAATGGAACTGTCAAAATTTAATTCTGAACTTGTCTTGAAGGAAAGTTGACTTTGGTCAACGGGTACTTAATTTTAAGTTCTAAAACAGGAAATTTGAAATATCTCTAAACCAAGCCGCCAGGGATCCGAACTACCGGTCCCAGCAAGTCATAAATGACTCGGGGCAACTTTCGAAATGCTCTACAATATAAAACGTCACGTATTTATCATAAATGACCATGAGAGTCATTACATATTACCCCAAACCTGAATTGAAGATAAAACTTTGGTGAAATCATGGAGAAGCTTGGAGACTTGGAACTCTAGAAGGAGTTTCTTCTTTCTCATCTACGTTTGTTTTCTTTCTTTTGTTCCTTTGGAAGAATGTCGGAAATGAGGGGTATTGAATTAAACTAAGTATGATAAACTAAGGGTAGTTTAGGAATTTCATTTATTTCCATGACATCTAACACCTAAATGGACTCTAAAACGACATAGTCTAAGTATGAGTGAGTAGGAAAAATATCAAAAATAACCTTGTAAAAACAGGGAAAAAAATACCCAATTTAACACGTAGGCATTTCTCACCAAGGAAAATGATTAAAATAGCTTTTAAACTATGTGAAATATTTAGTATGTGTCCTTAAAATATGAAGAACAAGTCACTATTTGCAAAAACATGAACATCATTTTTTTCAACACTCATAACCTCTAATAGATAGATTTATCCTCTCAAGATCAACTGACTGTCTAACTGAATCAACCAAATAAAACTCAAACAACAATTAATTGAATCACCAAGTTGGAATTCTTCCTATTTATTGAAAAGTCGAATGACAACTTTATCACCACCAACTATGATTACGTTTTCATATCAAAATATCAAAAGAATCTAAATTGCAGAATATTCATCTCCAACAGTAGTGTAGTATTCAATGTAGTGTTAATAGTGATTGAGGATTAATGGTCTTCTAGCAAAAGCAAAGTGGTTCTCGGGGGATGAATATACACAAGAGATTATGTGAATCAATCTGAACGTTAAGGGATAAATTTCGATCATTTTACATAGTTTAAAAATAAATTTAATTATTTCACGTAGTTTAAAGGCAAATTTGATCATTTATAAAGCCAACGTGTTGGGAAACCTTTTCCATTATCAATAAGAACAAATCTAGATCATTTTACAACGACATGAATAAATTTAACACCAAATAAACTATTAATGAAGAACAAATTAAATTATGACTTCAAAGACAAAAACATAGATTCTTTTTGGTAATAGAGGATTATATTAACTTACGTTAAGGTACAACAAAAACAAATTACCTGGAGACAGGGTGAGTAGAGTGCAAATTACAAGCCACAACTCGGCTTTGTAGGCAAATATTAGCTTAGGATTTTTTCTAGGATACTTAGATCCTAACTTGTCCTTATCCAACTGTTTCAAAACATACGGGGGGATTCAAAAAAGCATTTCTGGGAATTCAACGACATCATAGATGCACCATGTTAGCTAGGATGGCCGTGACAACATTTTGTTTCCTAAACACGTGCTTGATCCTGGATGCTCCTTACTTCTCCATCAAGGACCCGCATTCAACAAATAGATTAGAGTAACTTGTTGGTTGATCATTATCATTCACATGGAGTCAGTACTAATATTTGTACGAATGCAGTTGTGTTGGATTGCAATTTGTAATCCTCTTCTTAAAGTTAAGATCTCAGCATGGAATGGTGTAGTGAGTGAAACCCCTTCAGAGAATCCCAGCTTCCAATGGCCAAGGTCACATCTAAAGATGCCTCTAATACCACCCTTACCAGGTGACCCATTGCAAGATCCATCAAAATCAAGAGTGATCTGTCCTTGGTTGGGATGTTCTCATCCAACCAGAATGGTGCCGGTATTGATCCTTTTCTGGTTAACAATGTTCTCTGTGGAGACGATGAATTTTTTGTTCAAGGGATTGGTTGATAATAAGGGTTGTGGAGATTTTGGTTCTTTCCTTATTGAAGATATTAGAATTCCTAGTCAGCCGAAGGTTCCAAAGGGTGTAAGGGACCACACTCTCCTAGTCAATCCAACTATTGTACTGTAACCCTACTAGTCCTCTCCAGATGGAGATCCAGTTAGTGGTGGACAATGAGGTGAGGTTTAGGGGGAAGGTGTTGAGGTTGTTATTTTGCAGTTCTTGCAAAGTACTTTGGCCATTACGATAGT
>JBDJHY010090329.1:0-13781 GCA_039654485.1 Withania somnifera
TGGGGGGTTTGATAAGTGGTGAACCACTTTCCAAGTTCTTGTTTGATCTATTTTGGTGTCATCACCATATGATCTCATTTAATGTTGAGAATTTATGATTTTCAGGTGTGGTGTGACAAAGAGGAACTACGGAAGTAAAATACCAAGAATTGGAACAAAAAAAGGATAAAAAACAATAAATGGGAGTACACTACCAGGGGTCTCGCACCTGCACACCCCTGGTGCGCCCCTGTAAGATAGGCCTCGCCAAGGCGACTCTTCCTAAATGCTACTACTGCTCCTGCGAACATATGATCATAGAAGCATGTGTCTCCCCAGCGGTATTAATGTCACCCCTATAAGGTCGCACCTGCGACCTTATGTCCGCAGGTGCGACATATGGGCTCCAACCAGGAACGTTTAGTAAATTCACTAATCTTCATTCCCAAAATGATAAAATACTCCGGCAGCCCTTATTTTTGGAGATCTTTTGTAGCCAAGAAAAATTGTTAGGATTTTCCATATCTCAAAAGAGGGAAAAAACACCACCATTACACTTTGGGGTGAAGATTTGGATGACACCATTGATGTATTTTTACCTATTTTTTCACCCTTTGCTTTGTATTGAACATTTTATATTTTGTAGTCTTTCTTTCTTGTTTGAATATTGAAAATAGATCTATTTCTAGATTTATTCAATACTTTTGATTTTAGTTTTATCTATTTCTTTTATATAAATTATCTACTTGTTGATTTGTATTTGGTTTTGATGGATTTAAATCATAGTGAGCCTATTGTATGGAAAAAGGAGTAGCTAACCCTAGGTGTTGTCCATTTATCCTTTCTTAGATTGAGAAAGTACGTTAGGATTGGAAACTTTGATTTAACATAAAATCAGTGTTTTCCTCATCAATGGATTTGAGCTAGAGATAGTAAAATCCTAGTGTAGCCAAATTGAATTGTTTTGCATACGACAAGTGAAGGAAAGTTTGTTAGCGTTCGAGAGAAGCTAGTAACATATATTAATTAGTGTTCGAGAGAAACTAATTGGAACTCAAAGGCTAAATTTTAACCCATGTATAATAAATTTAGTATTTAGTTTAATATCATGGATCATTGGTAGAATTAATTACTTTAGTTGTTTTTTTCTCTTGATTGGTCTTTGAAGCCATTGATCAAATCTTTTTTTAATTATATTTTTAGTTTCGTGACACCTTTTCATACTTTTAACCCTCTATTTCGTGTTAGACCATTCGAGTTTTAGTAGTTGGGCTCTAGTTTTCCATTAGTACTCGATTGCCTTTACATTGTTCCCTGTGGATTCGACCCTGACTCACAAGTTGGGTAAATATATTTTGACAACGACCACGTACACTTTTAAATTTGTTTTAGAGTGTTATTAAGCGTTATCAGCAGTTGATACTGATAAATTGGTGAAAAGATTGATTTTATCGATCAACATATGCAGGCAGCAGATACCGATAAATGGTGAAAAGACCAATTTATCAGTCAATTCAACAAAAGTTAAAGTCTGATAAATCGGTTATCTGTGCCGATAAATCATCCAGTACCGGTAAATCAACACTTTTGACTGATAAAGCAGCATCTGCGGCAGTGGGAAAAAGTGGAATTTCACATTTTAGGGTCTAAACTCCATATAAAATCTACCAAGCTCGTGTGGAACATGAGATGGAAAAGATCGTTTGGCAGACTTTCGGTAAAACCACATCAAAGGGAAGGTTGGAACCAAACATCTACACCTACGGTTAGAGATTTGGAGCTTTGTATTACAATATTCTTTACCCATCTCTTCTTCCCTATCTTTCATTATTTACTATTAGTGTGGAGATTTTTTTTTAAAATCTTTTAATCGTAACTGATGCAATATTTAGATTTGGATTTGGGATTTTAATATTATTATATTCTTTGGTTTTAACTATTCTACAATCAATTTAATGAATGCTTTAACTCTTTCATCTTCATGAGTGTATGCAAACATAATCTCTTTGTATTGACTGATTTTCGATGGTCGAGAATACTAGAACTTGCCTAGGTTTAACTAGCACTGACCTATGTTTGAAACTAGGAGTTGAGATTATGATAAGAAATTTGGGGTGTTAACCCTCATCTAATTGTTGTTGTATCAAGAGTAATCATCTTGAGTTACCACGATAAAGATAACACACTCTTTCATAGCCCTAACCCAATGTAAAAGATATTTGTTTAGGATTAAAGGTTGATAAACACTTGAATAAATAGTGTTGGCTTTATATTGGCTTTATACGTAACTCTGCACTTAGGAAGAATTGTAAGACTATAACTGCTTATAATCTGTTAACAACCATGGATCGTTGATGATTAAAATTTCCTAGTTTTGTTTCTTGCTATCGTAACATTGTGAATTCATTGATCAATCATTGTCCATTATTCATGTGTGATACCTTTTTTTCTATCATTATCCCCCCATATTGTATTATATTCGTTCAAGTTATAGTTGTGGCACTTTATTTCTCGTTCTTACTCAATTTTCTTGCATATTGCATATTTTTCCCTGTGGAATCGACCCCAACTCTTTGTTGGGTAATTATATTTGACAACATACGCTTTTGTATTGGTTTTGAAGTGTAATTTTGAGCGTTATAAGGCAACGGTCAAAACCAGGCTAACGGTCCATTTTGATCCCCCAGCCAACAACTATAAATTATTAAAAAAAATTAATCTGGTTTGGTCCTGGTTGGGTTTGATCATTCAAGAACTCCTAACCCAGACTGGACCGAGCAGATTGGTCACTGTATCGGTTCGGTACTTCATCTTATTTTATCGGGTAAATCAGTCCATGTGATACCTTTATCAAGGAAAGTCCTCTGCAGATGCCTGGACGATAGAGATGTACCGGTGGTTTGCATTCGGATGATAACAGATATATATGATGGCGCCAAAGGATGATTTAGTATGGTTGGAGAAGATCCGGAGCATTTTCCATTGGGGATGAGTTTGCACCAGGAATCATGTCTTTCTCGTTTGTATTTTCCTTGGTGATGTATTAATTTACGAGGTCTATTTAATCATGATGAAGTTTCTTGGTGCATGTTATTTTTGGATAAAATAATATTAATTGATGGGACGTGCAACAGATTTAATGCTCGGTTGAAGAGATGGAAACAAACTCTAAAGTCTAAAGGATTTAGATTGAGTAGGACGAGCCCTGAGTTTAGAGAACAAATATAGTGAGGAAATGAATGAAGCAAGCATGAAAGTAAGGCTTGACTCCTAGTCTATCCCTAGGAGTTATAATTTCAAGTACCTTGGATCTATAACCCAGGAATATAGGTACATCAACAAAGATATCATATACCATATTAGTGCGGCATGGATAAAAGAGGGGCTTGCTTCCGGAGTCTTCTATGATAAAAAGGTACATCGAAACTCAAAGGTAAGTTTTAAAGGTGATTATTAGATCAAACACATTGTATAGGATAGAGTGATGGCCGGTCAAGAATTCTCAGGTTCAAAATATACATGTTGGGAGCAACATAAGTAGGAATAGAATTTAAAATAAGGTGAGAGTTGCATCCTTATAGGACAACATAAGGGGAATAGGATTGAGATGGTTTGGACATGTGAAGAAGAGATGCGAAGACGTACCAGTGATATAGTGTAAGATATTGAATAAGTAGGTATAGGGAGAGGTAGAGATAGGAAGAAGAATTATTTGAGAGAAGTAATAAGATAGGATATGGAGTAGATTCAAGTTACCTAGGGCATGAACTTAGATAGGAGGGTGTAGAGAATGCATATTAGGGTAAAGGGCTAGTAGGTAGTGGAGTGTTGTCAGGATTTTCGAGGATTTTATATTGGATTTTTTCATTGTCCTAGTCGTGGATTGTAGCTCTTGCTTTTGATATCCATCATTTTTTGTTGTTTACTGTGTTTCAATTATTGAAGTATCTTGTATTAGTTTTGTTCCTTCTTGTAGTATCTACACTTCTTTCTTTGTTAGGTGCTATATTTTTTCATTATTTTTCTCTTCTTTATACTTGAATTTGTTGCACTTGAACCAAGGATCTTCTAAAATAGCCTACCTTCATTAGCTTGTGCAATAAGGTTTGAGTATACTCTACCTTCTCCAGACCCAACTTTTGAGATTTCATTGATATGTTGTTGTTGTTGACTCTCAAGTAATAACTAACAAGCTACAAGGTATTTCAAATATTTCAAGTGACAAACTATAAGTTATTCGATATTTTTTCTCTCTTATGATTTATAAATTTCTCTTTTTTGATACTTTTAAGTAGACTAAGTTTTTGAGTTTCATCTTAATTGATTGTGATTTAAATTATGTATTTTGTCTTTGCTTAATATTATTTTCCCTCAGTAAAGGGCCACTGAGGATACAACCTTGCCTGCCCAAATGCTTTAGGCAGTGCCACCGGTTAGAGGTGGACAATCATCCACTCGTGGAGCTAGAGGAGGAGGTCAGCGAGGAAGAGTGAGACGTAGAGATGTTGAGGCACAATAGGGTGGGGGCCACTGTCTGCTCTATGCTATTCAGGACCGAACTATAATAAAATGAGATAAGTATCCATTTTTCTTACTTTTATGTTTTCTTCATTATCACCTTTTAAACAATAAAAATATCTAGAGAATTTTTGTAAAATTCATACATACAAATGGTAGTTTGTTTTAGTTTTTATCTTTCTTTAAAAAAATATCAAGAATTAACCAAATCATACAGATGCACAAGAGAAACTGAGATGGTGAGACATTTTGAAAATTTTCATTTTGATTATATAAAACAAAATAAGTAAAAATATAGGATATAATAATAAAATAATTGCTTGAATCATAAGATTGATACTCCGTTGTTTGTGTCGACGAGATTATATGAGAGAATAAGTATGGAAAAGAAATTTAGCATAGCACAGTCACTATCACGCGCGATGGTCGCTGTGACACAACCATTATAATACCCAAACTGGGCGTAATGCCCAGCAAGACACGACAACCAAAATGCCCTAAATGGGCTCGATGCCGAGTGAAAATACTATATCATCCCAAAAAGCTTATTGGTGTTTGAGAGGCTACTTGTTGGCAATCAATGAATCTGTTATTAACAGACTTCTAAAGGTACTAAAATTACCTATCTCCCCCGAAACATAAATACAGTACAACACAATAATTTTTTGAAGTTTTTTACTCATTACTTATACATAACATGATTTTTTTTCTTGTTGAAAATTCAAGTCAGCTGCTTAAACTTTCATTTTAACTATTTTGTCAATTTTGGAGGAATTCTATCATTATACCTGCATCAATAAATTGGGAAACCTAAATTTTGGAGCTCAATATTCTAACAATCTTAAGGAAATCAATAGCTACTTCAATGGAAGCAACGGGAAGTGATTTTGGATTCAACAAGAAGTTTGAAGTGTTCAAACTTGGTTATTTTGATGGCATTAAATTCATCCACTAGAAAGTCAAGTTATTATTTTTCTTCACATAATTGAGATTTGTGTACATACTATTAACTGAACCACCAACAATTCTCGAACTAATCAAGAATAAGAGCGATGACATTAAGGCTAACACTGAGAAAAGATAAGGTGTGGTGGGGAGATTTTATCTGAATTTCTTTATCTAATTGTTTATATAGTTTTTTATCCTATTAAATAACCATAAGAAGTTTAGAGAGTATTGAAAAACAACTATACTTCATTGAAGCAAAGAATAAATATATTTTTTGGCATGAAATTCTTTGGATTTTAATAGTAAGTAAAAAATCTTTCATGGAATAAGTTGATGAATTACTTTAGTCAATGTTTGGAGATTTGTAGCTCGAATGGAATTTTGTCAGTTACAGGAGGACTTTTTTTTTAATTTTGAGAATTTTGGTGTGAATTTATACGTTTAGATGGGATAATTTGGAAGCCTAGATTAAGTTTTTTCTTGGAAAATATCAAATCAAGTAGATCCAGAATTTGTATTTTAATAGTTTCATTAATTTTGGAACATCAAAATTAGTCAATGTGCATAAGTGATTTATGTTCATGGGATATTGAATGAATTTTGAGGGTCATTTTGAAATAAGTCTGTGATTGGTCCCAGTGAACCATGCAATGGGTCCACGACTCATGAAATTGGATCAAAATCTGTGGAACCCACTCATGGTTTCACGCCTAGAGGGTTGGAATTTTGGACTCTAACCATGTATCAATAGTACAGATCGTGGCTCTATTCCACGACCCGTAAGTTGACTCGTGAAATGAGTTTGGTGCTTGGTAGTTTAGATCATGCAAACTTTACGTTGATGTATGACTCAGATCCAAGGGTCGTATAATAACTCGTGGAATCTTTATCTATAATAATTTTTTTATTCTTTGTATGGGGCAATTTTGTTCTCCCCTATTGAGCTATCATAAAACTCTTTTGAGTTATTTCTTCTATATTTTGAAAACCTCACCTTTGAAAATTCATTTTAGGGGAGAAGTTAAAGCTATTTTGGAAGGTTTAAAGAAGATTTTCAAGATTTAACTAGTGGTTTATCCTCAAACTTCTTAATTTATCCATCTTCAACACGTATTTTATGATTTCATCTTTAATTTCTTGAATTTTTAAAGATTCAATTTGGAGGGATTTGGCCTTAACTAGAAAAAGGTTTTTGATGTTTTGAGGGTCGACTTCAACTTGGTTTTTGATAAAATTACATATTTAAACTCACCAAGTTATGCGTACAATGATTTTGTAGAGAACTCTAGATTTGCCTCTGGGAATTTTAGGTTTGAATTTTTGATTGACTATTTGGACCTAATTTTGAAATATAGAAATATAAAAATTAATAGCTTTATTTTCTTATGGGTAATACATGTTTGACTAGATTGGAATTTTTTGAAAGTTATTTTGGAAAGGAAAGACTGAAATTCTAGAGTTTTGTCTATAATTACGGCAAGTTGAGGCTTTCTTTGACTCTTTTCCATGGTATTTAGGTATTTTCATGTGCCGAACATTGAAGGAGTAATGAAAAAAGTTGAGAGTTCCATATAGGTGATATGATGAACAACTATAAAGGTACTGGTGTACTTTTCATAGGATTAATATCAGAGATAGAAAATAAAACAACATGGTACTTGATGTTTGAATCATATATTGAAGTTGATATTATTGATTTAGCTTACTTGTTGAGATAACCGTGCAGGGGATTATATTGATTTATTGTTATGATGACCGTGTGGGGCTTTATTGAATTATTCATTAAATTTGAGACTTATTTATGAAAGAAAGACCATTTAACGATGAAAATAAAACAAAATGACATACTTTGCTTTGTGATTGATAAACTGGATATGGTATGATATGTTAGACCAGTCTTGCAAATCCACCGAGGTTTCTGTCGAGGTTGTGAGGTGACGGGTTTCCCAGTGTTGCCATCCTACTAAGGTTTCTATTCTAGATGTGAGGTGATAGGTAGTGAATGGATTATTTAGCCCCCATGGGTAACGATTGTCTTTAACTCGGAAGCAGGTGTATACCATTAGGATAAACATGCATCATATTGGTTGTACATCGCACTGCATATGATTTCTACACTGTAGTTGAGCCATTTGACTGTTGATTGAGACTTGGGTTATATTGTGCGCCTTCATAACCTCTTTAACTTGTTGCTATGATTACTTGATGATTTCCTAAGCTTTTTATATTTTTGTGTTATATTCTCCTATATTCATGTTATAAATTATTTCTTAGATTGGTATTTTCAAAGTACAGGTTGTAGTATCAGAGGTTGGATGGTACTAGACATTCCTCATCATTTTTTAGTTTTAGGGTCATACGAGTATGCTGATTAGTACCCATTATTTTCTTACTCACCCTTGATTTTTATGCATTTTTTGAAAAAATTTTGAGCCTTGCGCATCTTAATTATATTCAGTCCTCAGTCTGAGGTTGTACGTCATGATTCTATGAGGTAGCTACTTAGTCACTTCTCCCTCTACTTTCTTTTGTCTTTATTCTATTTGAGATATTCTGAGATTTGTACTAGATTCTTTTTAGACTTTTTACCTTTGTACTATTAGAGACTTGTACATAGTGACACTAGATTTTGGGATTGGTTATCTTGATACTGAAGTTTTTGACCATGTCTTTTTATTATTTTAGACCTTTTATCTTCTCACTCACTCATTTTTTTTTTTTTGCATTTTATCGACTTATAATTTGGGTTTTAGGCTTATCTATCATGGATATTTGAGATAGATGCCATCTCAACCTATTTTTGAATTGAAACAAGTTGGTACCAGAGCTCTAGGATAGTTGGTCTAATGATGAGCAAGCCAAAGTCTAGTAGAGTCTCGCGGATCATTGTGGAGGCAACGGTTACTTATATTTGGGAGGCTATGGGAGTTTTTTCATTCTTATTGTATGTAGTTAACTCTGTTAGGTACTGAGGCTTTTCTTGTTCTCTCGACAAATAGATAGAATGAGACCTAGTATTAGTAGAGAGGATGAGAGCGGTCCATAACCTACTTAATGAAGTAGGGGAAAGCGTCGTGACTGAGGTATAGTTAGATCCAGAGGTTCCCACTCTCTAGGGGAAGTGCTAGGGGAGCCTCTCTTGAGCCAGAGCTTGAGACAGGAAAGAAATCGATCCCAATTGAAGAGGTGGGCTCAGTATATGTTCCACCTGAGTGTGCTACTCCATCATTGATTTCAGATACTATGCTTTAATTTTTTGGTGTTCTTGATAGGATAGATCAAAATAGGGGTGCGACAATAACTCTCCAACATTCTCATACTAGAGTTGGGGCTTAGACTATAGATCAGCTAATTCAATATTTTAGGGTCCAATGGGTCATCCACTATTTTCATAGAGATTTGATAGTATGCCTTTGTAGTATTTTGGAGCCATTGGTGTGGATAGATTAGCTATGTCTGATGTTGAGCAGTACAAATACGGAGCAATTTAGAAAATAGACCCACCTCAGTTTTAGGATGGGCAGGATGACGATTGTTATGAGTTTTTAGTCAGTTATCACAAGCAACTCCAGAAGGTGGGTTTAGTTCAAACTCAAAGTATTGATTACATAACCCTTTTTTCTCCAAGAATTTCACTCGTTCTGTTAGGGTTTTTAAAAGCATCCTTGACTTTGTTGTTCACAATAGCATCTTGGCAAGTGGGAGAATAAGATGTATGGCTCTGTCAAGTAGTGGTGGAGTGCTTATGATGATTCTAGACCTACAGAATCTACTCCCATGACTTGGAAGATATTTTATCATGCCTTCCCTGATCAATTTTTCCCCTATAGTGTGAGGGAGAAGCGTAGGAATAGGGTTGAGCACTTGACTCAAGAGGGTATTTTTATGACTGAGTATGAGAGTTATTTTGATGCCTTGTCTAGACATGATTTAGAGATCCTTCCTGATGAGAATGAGAGGACTCCTTGACTTATGAGGGGTTTGATCTATCATATTTGTAGAACATTATTTATAGAATCCCAGTAGGGGGTTACTATTCAGGATATGGTTAAGGCAGTAGAGGATATGAATAATGCATAGGGAGGAGTTTAGGGACTAAAGGGCACAAGAGGTTCCGTGTCTCTCGAAAGTCTTCTGGTATCCCATATGGGGGTATAAGAAGGGTTCTCACCCTCAATATTATGGGTTGTATAGGAACGGTTCCACCATCAACATTATGGTCCATTACAGGATATATGTAGGCCTTAATGGGTGGCTACTTAGGGTGAGGTTCTTTACAGGGTCATTCTCAGCAGCCTTCAGACCATAGCTCCTAAAGTTACTCACAAAAGTATTTAGAATAGATTTATTAGGGATATTATAGGGTCTCATGTCGTGGAAGACATATAAATATTTCAAGTTCACCTTAGTAGGCTATGGTTCCTAGATCTTATTTCACTTGTGGTGATCTCAGTCACTTGTGTAGATATTTCCCATAGTTTAGACATAAGGTTCCACAACAAACTTCACAGACTCTATGAAAAGAAGTAGTAGCTAGAGGTAGATGTGGATTACATACTGGTAGGAGTGCTCAGTAAACAGGTAGAGGTGGTAGTAGAGGAGTGGCCCAGACTAGTGGTGGTAGATGCTCATGATATGCTTTCCCTCATAGGCTCGTTATCACAGATATCATTCCACTATGCCATTGAACTGTTTCTATGCTATTTGATCTTGGTTTTACTTTCTCCTATATGTCTATATACTTTTCTTATAGCCTTGATATGATTTGTGATTCTCTGTCTGTACCTATTCGAGTTTCTAATCTCATGTGTGATTCTTTAGTTATGGATAGGATTTACTGATCAAGTGTTCTTTGTTCATTAGGGTATGATATTTTAGAAGAATTGATTATCTTGGATATGTTAGATTCTGATGTGATTTTAGTTATATAATGGATTTCTCCCTATCATGTCATCTTGAATTATCATGTTAAGAATGATACTTTAGTTATGTCGGGTGCCCCGAGGTTGGAAGGGAGGGGTACTAGTGGTTCATATCCTAGGAGGGAGATTTCTTTCCTTCATGCCTAAAGGTTGGTTAAGAATGGATGTTTTCTGTATTTGTCTTTGTTTGAGATACTAGTGTTGTTACTCCTTTCTTAGAGTTAGTCCCCTTTACTAGAGAATTTTTGGATGTTATTCTTACTAATTTTCTCAGTATCCCTACAGATAGGAATATTAGTTTTGACATTGATTTGGAGTCGACAACTAAGCACATTTTATCCCTCCTTATTGGATGACCCTGGTAGATTTAAAGGAGTTAAATACTCAGTTATTGGGCTTTGACATAGGGGTTATTCATCCCAGTGCATCTTCTTTGGGTGCTCTGATTTTATTTGTGAAAGAAGAAAATGAACTGATCTATGAGGATGTGTATCAACTACGGACAATTGAACAAAGTTACTCTTAATAAGAAGTGTCCTCTTCCTCATATTAATGATTTGTTTGAACATCTACAAGGTGTAGTGGTGTTCTTCAAGACGGATTTGAGGTCAGGGTACCATCAGTTAAAGATTAGGGAACTGAATATCGTAAGACGACATTCAGGATGTGATATGGTCATTTTGAGTTTTTTGTGATGTTATTTAGGTTGACTAATGCCTCAAAAGCATTCATTGAGTTAATGAACAGTGTGTTCCTTCCTTACCTTAACTCTATCGTGATTGTGTTCATCATTGTCACCTTAGTGTTTTCCAAATGTGAGGAAGATCATGTTTATCATTTGAGGACTAGGCTTTAGTAGTTGAGGGATGAGTAGTTGTATGTAAGTTCTCAAAATGTGAGTATTGGATCAACTCTATGATACTTTGAGACATGTATTATCCAGGGGTGGTATTAGGATCGATAGGGGCAGCTCAAGAACATTAGTGGACTAACTCTAAATTCCAATGGAGGCCTTAAATTTGTTTTAAAAATGAATATACGATTTTTCTATAAAGTTTATTTTCTATTTTGAGATGCCAAGTCATTAATAATTTTTTCATAATCGATTTTTTGTAATAATTTTTTTTCTTAATTATAATATAACTGATGTATTGAATCTGTCTTGATACATAGTACTTAAATATATCAAACTTCTTCTAATAGTTCTTTTCTTTTATATAAAAAATTTACTTTCTCTTTATAATATTGTTTTTTACAAAAATACAATTTATTATTGCTAAAATAAGGCTCCTCCAAATTTGGGCCTAAGGTGGTTGCCTTTTTCCCTAAGGGGTAGATCCGACACTTAGGGTTTATCTGGTAAAAATCAAGGCAGTCAGAGATTGGTCGAGGCCTACTTCACCTACGCAGAAGAATATGGTATTTCATTTGTCTGATGAATGTGAGGATAGCTTCCAAAAGCTCAAAACTTGGTTGAATTCTGTACTGATCTTGACCATACCTATCGAGGGTGAGGGATTTACTATTTATTGTGATGCTTCAATAGTTGGTTTGGATGGTATTTTATGAAAAATGGGAAGTTATAGCCTATGATTTCGCGCAATTAAAGACCCGTGAGAAAAATTATCCTATCCATTATTTAGAATTGGCTGCAGCGGTCTTTGTGTTGAAGTTGTGAAGGTATTACTTATATAGGGTACATTGTGAGATGTTCACCAATCATAGAATCCTTCCATATATCTTTAGCCAGAGGGATCTAAATTTGAGGTAGCATAGGTGGTTGGTTATGTTAAAGAACTATGAAATGACTATCTTATATCATTCAGAGTAGGTTGTTAATAGTTAGAGTAGACAGAAGTATTATGCTGATAGGAAGCGTTCTTGATTTAGAGATTATGGAGGTAGATCGAGTGTTTCTAAAGGTATCACTTGTGAAGGGTGTGATAAAGGTTGGGAAGAAAAAATGCTCAGCCCTAGGTTTATTGGTCCATTTGATATTCTTCGTCGCGTAGGAGGTAGATTATGAGTTATCACTACCACTAGAAGTATCAATCATGCACTCAGTCTTTTGTGCCTCGATATTGTGAAAGTGTAATTTTTTATTGTTAGAATGTGATCCAGTAGGATTCAATGACTTTAGATCAATATTTTATCGTTGAGGAGAAACCACTGGCTATATTGGATAAGTAGGTTCGAAAGTTTAGAAAAAATAATATACCTTCAATAAAGGTTCAATGAAAGAATCATTCAGTTGAGAAAGCTACTTGGGAGGTCGATTCATACATACATACTAGATATCCTATGTTTTTAGATACTTCAGGTACTCTCTCTTCCTTTATGTTTGAGGATAAATATATTTCTAGTGATAGATGATATAATGACCCTCTAGGTCATTTTTAGCTTCCCATGTTGAATGATATTTTTCCCTCCCTCATAATTGATTTATCTCATGTGTTGATCCGTTGGTGTGGTTGGTTTGTGAATTAGAGGATTTTGGTTGATTCGAAGAGGGTTTTGGGATTTAAAAGTTTTAAATTTGGAATAGTTGAATTTAGTCAATGTTGGAAGATTCATAGTTTGGAATTGAATTTTGCAGTTCCATTAGCTTTGAAATGTGCATTTTAGTCTAGGATGACTTTTTGTTTGAGTTTTGAGGATTTTGGATAGAGTTTTATGTATTTATATGGGATAATTTTGAAACATAGCTTATGTTTCTATCCTTAGATATCAAGTTGAGGAGACCTAGCTTTGATAACTCCATTGAGTCCGAAAAGTCAAAATTAGTCTATGTGCATATATGATTTTTGTTCATGGAATTTCTTACAAATCACTAGGGTTATTAAATTAATTCTATAGGTCGTACCAATGAACCATGGAATGGGTCCACGACTCATGGAATTTGACCACAAGTCATTGAACTAACTCGTGGTTTCACGTCTAGAGTATTGGAATTCGAGACTTAAACCACGGATCGTGGATTTATTCCAAAAACCATAGGTTGACTTATGGAATGATTCTGATACTTGTTTGTTTAGCTCATGGAAATCACAAGCCAATCTACCACTCATGGATGGTAAATAAGGTCGTAGAACGACTCTGGGACCCTAATCTATGAAAACTTCATTATTTTTAATAAGGATCAATTTCGTCATTTCTCACTTTTATGCTATCATAAAGCCCTTTTTAGGCTATATCATTCACATTTTGAAACCTACACTTTCCAAAATCATTTTAGGAGAGATTCTAAAGCCACATGGGAAGTTTTAAGCATGATTTTCAAAATTTAACTAGTAGGTAAGCGTCAAACTTCTTAATCTCTCCATTTTTAGTAGATATTTTATGATTTTGTCTTCAATTTCTTGGTTTTTCAAAGATTCAATTTTTTTTTTGGGGGGGGGGGGGTTTACCTAAACT
>JBDJHY010090547.1:0-13780 GCA_039654485.1 Withania somnifera
ACCGTTTCAGGTAGTGGTAGATCATGCTAACTCCATGGAGGCCATCTATCGTGAGTCGCGTCAATGCAAAAAAAAAGAGGCAAAGGCATTACGAAGGTTTTAGTGGGTCCGATTCTGGGGGCCATGGTCAGTTTCAGTATGCACAGGGCAAGTCGAGCAAGCTGGTGCAAGCATTCCTACAGGTTTCATCTCCTCCTCCAGCTCAGTATTTTCGGTGATCTGGTTTTTCACAGTGGGGTAGTTAGACGGGTTTTGGCCGAGGTTCTAGGCAGAATGGGCCACAAGGTCGGTATTTTCAGTGTGGCGTTGTGGGTTACTTTTCCAAAGATTGCACTCAGAGTGGGCCATCAAGGTCGTGTTTCAAGTGTGGCGTTGTGGGCCATCTTACCAGAAATTGCACTCCGAAGGCACTGTTTAGGTTGCTCCCCAGGCAGTACCGCCCGTGAGGGCATTGCCTCCGCCGACTAAAGGTGGGGCACAAGGTGACTATCGTGGTAGTCGCCATGGTAGGGGCGGTGGTCCTGGTCGTCATGGCGGTGATCGTCAGTTGTATGCTATTCCTGCTAGACCTTAGACTATAGCCTCGAATGCTGTTATCGTAGATACTATTTATGTGTTCTATAACTGCGTCAACCTTATTTGATCCTGGATCTACTTGCTCTTATGTGTTGTCATATTTTGCACCCAATTTGGGATTGCCTGGTGATCTATTATCTGTATCCATGAGTGTTGCTACCCCTGTAGGGGATTCTTTAGTAGTGGATGGAGTGATCCGATCGTGGATGATCTCTATTAGTGGAATAGACACTTGGGCTGACTTGATTCTTTTAGACATGGTTAATTATGATGTCATTTTAGGCATGGATTAGTTGTACCCTCACCGTGAGGTTTTGGATTGTTATGCCAAGACAATTACCTTAGTCGTGCCTGGTTCATCTCCGATTGTGTGGCAGGATTCTAGTGGTCGCACACCGACAGAATTTATTTCTTGCCTTTAGGCTAGGAGGTTAGCAGGGAGAGGGTGTTTGGCATATGTATCTTATATCCGTGATATTCAGGCTAAATTCCTACTCCTAAGTCTGTCCGAGTTGCTGCTGATTTTCTTGATGTATTTCCGACCGACCTACCAGGCCTACCACCAGAGAGAGATATTGACTTTGCTATTGACTTAGAGTAGGGCACTAAGCTCATTTCTATTGCTCCTTATCGCATGGCTCCCGAAGAGTTGAGAAAGTTGAAGGTTCAGCTCCAAAATTTGTTAGATAAAGATTTTGTTAGCTCTAGTGTTTTCCTGTGAGGTACGTTAGTTCTGTTTGTAAAAAAGAAAAATGGTACTATGCGGATGTGCATTGATTATCGACAGTTGAACAAAGTCACAGTTAAGAACAAATATCCTTTTTTGAGGATTAGTGATTTATTTGACCAACTTTAGGGAGCCACAATATTCTCTAAGATTGACTTGAGATCTTTTTACTATCAGTTATGAATTCGGACAGAGGATATTCCTAAGATAGCATTCAGGACTCTTTATGGCCACTATAAATTTTTGGTTATGTCCTTTGCTCTAACTAATACTCCAGTAGCTTTCATGGAATTGATGCATAGGGTTCTTAAGACCTACTTGGAAACTTTTGTTATTGTATTTATTTATGATATACTGGTGTATTCATCGAGTAAGTCTATTCATGAGTAGCACTTAAGATTGATTCTCCAGACACTGAGAGAATGCAGGCTTTATGCCAAGTTCTCAAAGTGTGTATTTTGGTTGGAATCTGTTGCATTTTTGGGACATGTAGTGTCTAAGGATGGAATTAAAGTTGATCAAGCAAAGATTTAGGCAGTGCGTGATTGGACGAGGCCGACATCTATTTTGGATATTCAGAGTTTTGTGGGGTTAGCTGGGTATTATCGATATTTTGTTGAGGGATTCTCGTCAATTGTGGTGCTCTTAACTAAGTTGACTAGGAAGGGTGTTGCCTTTTAATTTTCTAAAAACTATAAGTTGAGCTTTTCAAAGCTCAAGGAGTTGTTAGATTCAATGCCAATATTGACCTTACTAGTTGAGGGTCAGGGATTCCCCATATATTGTGATGCTTCTGGTGTTGGTTTGGGGTGTGTTCTGATGTAGAAGGGTCATGTGATTGTGTATGATTTAAGGAAGATAAAGGTCCATGAGCATAACTATCCTACTTATGACTTAGAGTTGGCGGTAGTAGTAGTTGCGCTTAAGATTTGGAGGCATTATTTGTAGAGGATCCAATGTGATCTCTTTACTGACCATCCTAGTCTTCAATACATTATGAACCAGAAGGATTTGAATACTAGGTAGCTGAAGTGAATTGAGTTACTAAAGGACTACGATATTCCTATTCTCTATCATCTAGGAAAGGTAAGTCACTTTATTCCCACTCACTCTTGTTATATTGCTGAGCTTTGGCTCAAATATATATTCGTGAGGTGGTTAGGTTGCATGGTGTTCCTGTATCTATTATTTTTTATAGAGGCACCTAGTTTACTTTATAGTTTTAGAGATCTTTTCAGTGGGACTTAGGTAATGAGGTTTATTTGAGTACTACTTTTCATCCGCAGACCAGTCTGAGTGTACCATTCAAGTGTTGGAAGATATGTTGAGGGATTGCGTGATAGACTTTTGTGGTGCTTGGGATCAGTACCTACTATTGACAAAGTTTGCTTATAATAATATCTATCACTCTAGTATTGAGATGGTGCCATTCAAGGTGTTGCACGATAGGCAGTGTAGGTTGCCTATTGGTTGATTTGATGGTTTTGAGGCCAGAGTCTAGTCTTCAGATTTGTTACGGGAATCTCTTGATCAGGTTTGGTTGATTTAGGATAGACTGTGGGCAGCATAGAGTAGGCAAAAGAGCTATGCTGATCATAGGCTTCACGCCTTAGAGTTTGAGTTGGTAATAGAGTTTTCATGAGGATTTCTCCTATGCGCGGTGTGATGAGGTTTGGTAGGCGATTCAAGCTTAGTCCCAGGTATATTGACCATTTGAGATCTTGGAGAAACTTGGTGATGTTGCCTACCGATTATCCTTACCTCTTATATTTTCAGCTGTTCATTCGATATTTCATGTTTTGATTTTGTAGCAGTATATTTTGGGTGAGCCTCATGTCATTTGAGAAGATTCAGTGCAGCTGGATGAAAATTTTTCTTTTGTTGAGGAGCATGTAAAAATTTTGGTGAAGGACGATAGAAAGATGAGGTCCAAGGAGATTCTAGCAGTTAAGGTACTATAGAGGCACTGTCCGATCGAGTAGACTTTTTGGGAGATCGAAGTGAGATGTGAAAGTAGTATCCATAGATTTTTAAGGCATCCAATACATTCTCTTCCTATTTATTTCCTGCTTTTACTTGACTTTCAGGGACAAAAGTCATTTTAGTAGTGGATGGTTTAATGACCCTTATGGTCATTTATGAGAAATACGCAAAGTTTTGCATTTTAGAACATTTTAGTAGCTTTTCTAAGCTATTTATGACTTGCTGGGACATCTAGTTTAGTTCCCAGGTGGCTCAGTTGAGAAATATCTCAAATTGCTTGTTTTAGAGCCTAAAACTAAGTACTTATTGACTAAAGTCAACTTTCCTTCAAGATGAGTTCGAAATTAAATTCCAACAATTCCTTTAGCTACAGAATGCCCAACAAAAACAAGATTGACCTTAAGTTTGTGTTTTAGAGTTTTCATTTGTAATTTATGCTAATTTGTGGATTTGTTTTAAGTTTAAGGCCAAAGTTGGAGCTTGAGTGGTATTTTGATGTTCGGTGTTTCGGAATGGATTTTGGACATTTCGATCAGTTCTGGAATAGTAAATTTAGGTTAGTTTGACCCTTGCTATGCTTTCCAAGGTGTCCGTGCTTGATTTGAGTTG
Source organism: Withania somnifera (assembly GCA_039654485.1). Taxonomy (NCBI): domain Eukaryota; kingdom Viridiplantae; phylum Streptophyta; class Magnoliopsida; order Solanales; family Solanaceae; genus Withania; species Withania somnifera. The sequence continues at coordinate 3,896 of JBDJHY010090547.1, forward strand.
GGTTGTGGAAAGTTGGAATATTCTTATTTTGGCTAACTCTTGGTTTGGGGGTCATTTTTGCTAAAATGACCTCCGATGTCCATTTGGTCGATTTTGTTGAGTCCGAAATGTGTTTTTTATATAAGATATTTTTCAAAATTGGACTCTGTTTCATTTTCGAATCCCTGATTGAAATTTATTAAAATTTCTATTTTGCTGGTGCAGGCACAAATTGATTTACCAAACATTTTTCCAAAAAATTGAAAGGTGGCGATAAATCAGTCATTGTACCAATAAATCGGTACTTGTCCTTGGGTTTAAACTCACCATAAAATGATGATTTATCGGTCGAGTGACCACTAAATCGATACCTGTAGAGGTGTTCCCTATTTTAGGAAATTCCAATTTATCGATACTTTGTTCGATAAATTGGTATCCACCAAAATTGCCAATTCTAGGAGAATGCCAATTTATTGGCACTAACGGCTGATAAATTGGTATTTGAGTCATACTTCTTTGGTTTCCAGCATATTTTTGGGTCATTATTTCATCAAATCTTCTCCCCTTTTCACTTTACTTTTTGTGCAATTTGCTTTGGAAACTTTGCCAAACTTCATAGAAATGTTTCTTGGAGTGTCCTCACGTCTTGCTCACTCTTGGTAAGTAATTTTTTCTATTTAATTTCATAAAATTAGGGAATTTTCCTCCATTAATTCCCGAGTTATGAATTCATGGTTTTATCAATTATATCCAAAGTTGTTGAGTAAATTCTTGTTAATTTGGGGCTATATTACTTCCTAGTAATCTTTCCCTTTCAAGATTCACTGTACAAATCCATAAGAGATCAAATCTTTAATCCCTTTTATACTTAATTTTCTCTGGACTGTTCAAGGGTCTTTCCTTACCCGAATCGTGCTCAATTTTGGAGTGCGGGTTCTTAGTAACATTAGGAACCCTATGATGATGTTTGTTTTTGGTTCCGACAAGCAGGCTCGATAGGCCAATTTAGGCTCAATTTTAGGCCCACTTTGAAAGTTAGTATAATTTATACCATTGTTCTCGTATTGATATATCAATTACTGTTTTATATGTTTAAAGCAATTAGAGTTCTGTAATGACACTCACTGTCATTTATGATAAATACTCAATGTTTTGCATTCTAGAGCATTTTTTTAGTTGCCCCAAGTATTTTATGACTTGATGGGACTAGTAGTTTGGATCCCTGGCGACTTGGTTGAGAGATATCTTAAATTTCCTGTTTTAGAGCATAAAACTAAGTGCTCATTAACCAAAGTCACTTTTCTTCAAGACAAGCTTAGGATTAAATTCTGAACGTTCCTTCATCTTCGGAATGCCAAACAAAGTAAAGATTGACCTTAAGTTTGTGTTTGGGAGTTTTCCTTTGCAATTTGTGTCCTTTTATGGATTTTAGTTAAGTTTAAGGCCTAAAATGGAGCTTGAATGGTATTTTGGTATTCATAGAGTCTGTTTGGAATTTTGATGCTTCCATCAGCTTCAGAATGGTAAACTTAGCCTAGTTTTACCCTTCGTATGCTTCCCAAGGTATTTGTGCTCGATTTGAGTCATTTTGTGGAAAGTTAGAAACTTTCTCATTGTGGTTAAGGCTTGGTACGGGGTCTTTTACTCAAACAACCTCCGATGTCAGTTTCATTGATTTCTTTGAGTCCGGAATATATTTTACACATAAAATACATATATAGCTTGTCAAATTTGGACTCCGTTTCATTCCAAAACCCAGTTTGAAAATTCTGAGAAATTGTTATTTTCTGGTACAGGAATTGTTCTTCGCAATCACGAAGGCTTTAGGATGCGATGACAAAATTTAAGTACTCTTCGCGATTTCGACACTTTTAGAAGCGATCAAGATAAGTAAAATGCTTACCAGTCATATAAAAACCCCTGTACGATCCCAAACTTAATTGTTTAGAAAAAACCCTACATTTTAACCCATTTTCAGCGAAAAATGTCTCCCAAACACCATTCTAAGGCTAAAAAAATTCCCCCATCGTTGCTCTTTAATTTCCTTCATGTTTTGGGTAAGTTCTCTTCGTTTTAATTTATAAGTTTCTTGATTTCCTCAATTAATGAATCCCAATTGATGAGATTGATAAAATCATGAGATAATCCATATATTCTTGCATAATTCCTTATTCCCTAGGTATATTCTACGTCTAGTAGCATTAATATATCAAAATTACAACGTTAATTCCTTAAAACCACATCTTTAACCCCATTAAGGTCTAGTTTGTCCGGGCTGTTTTGAAGCCCCTCTCGCCCTCGAATTGTGCTCAATTTTTTAGCATGGGTTCTTGGTAACATTGGGAACCCCGTAGTGAAGTTTATATTTAGTTTCATCGAGCGGGCCCTACAAGCCCGTTTAGGTCTAGTTTGGAACTTAGCATAAATTATAACATTAGCTTTGACGCAAGTTTCAGATCTCTTAAAGACTATTTGATATCAGTCGGAATAAGATTCATGAACTTACAACACTTTATTGTCGGACGACAGGTAGGCTCCGTGGGGCTATCTCTAAGCTTATAGCTTTAATATTTGTACTAAATAGCTTGGTTGGGTAGCTAGGTTGATATAATGATCTTGTACTGTTCTTTCGTCCGTTCCATATTGATAATTATATTATGGCAACCGATTGATATGGTGCCTGTGACATAGAAATTGACTAGAGATGCCTGTGCAAGGCATATGATGTTGTTATTACATGATCATATGATGATGTACGTACTTATTGATATGTATTCATGACATGAGAGGTTGGGCTTATGCCTCCAGTAAGAGTGCATTGGGGTTGGGTCAGTATCACCACTTGATTATTGAGCCATGATGGTTAGAGGATGATTTTGATAACAAAGATGAATACTGACATAAAGTAATAAATGGAAACATTCTAATAATAATAATATAAGTAATGATCTTTTATTGCTTTAGACTCAAAATTGTATCGAGCACTCGGTAATACTATTTTCACTTATTTTATTCCAGGCTTTACATCATGGAACGGAAAAATATTATTTTACCAATAAATGTTGGGACTTGAGACCGAATTTGTTCGGCAGTGAGTACAACTGCTGAGACTTGAGTCCATCACCGTACAATAGTGAGTATAGCTTGTTGACACTTATGGCACTATTGGTTATGGAAACATGATGATTCCCAATTTACTGAGGACCTTTTGGTGATACGATGATATACAGATGTTAAATGCCTAGATTTTCAAAGATGGCTTGATGGTACTATTGATATAGGGCATAAGTTATCATACTTGAGACCTTTGAGGACTTGTGATTTGGGATGTGAGGATTTGGTGATGTTAGAAACGGTACATGATGGCACACCTCCATGGACCGTGCCACCGAGTTGCGGCTGACTGGAGGGGGTATAAAAGATAACAGAGTGTTATACCGGGAATATCTAGGTTAGCCTTCCATGGGTTCTTCCTACTGGGCCTACAGGTACTGACGGAGATGCGTACGCAGGATTGGTTATTTCACATGATTGTATTTATTTGTCCCCTGGTAGTATGTGGATGCCTACAGGTGAGCGTGTTTCTATGTACGCTACACTTCTGTTTGGGGGAATTGTCAGTGTCTATTTGGCTTACTTTATCATTCTTATTACTGTTTGATTGTTATTATTGATTAACTGATACTACATATTATGTGGGACATTGTGCCTTAAATTATTATTCATTCATTCATCCTTTACTTGAGGTTACTGGTATACCATCCCTATTTTACTCCCACCTTCTTTGACTGCTGATTTATTGTATTATTATTCACATATATTGTTGCAAGGATTCTGGGTACGTTTTCCTTTATTTCATGAGATTCTATTTTGTGATTAGCTTGTGATACGTGTTTATTTGTTACTTGATCCCTATTTGAGTAGCTAGCTTCCGTTGTTGTACTATTTGCTTTTGTGACCCTTTTATTGTATTCCTTTATTTACTGCCTTTATTATTACATGCCTAGCGGGCCCTCGAAGTCTACTGGGTATGGGTTACTTTGGTAGCTTGTACTCATACTAAACTTGCACATGTGTAAATCAGAGTACAGGTGCCCGACCGTGATCACAGGCCGTTGTTCATGCAGTTACATCTTATTTCAAAGATTCAGGGTCAGGTTGTGTCGATTTTTCCTTCTTCTCTTCGACATTGGAATTTTATTGATCTTCATGTTTTTTGGAGATACAGTTGTATTAGACCTATTTTTGGATTTCTTGTTTCTGTACTTAGAGGTTCGTTTGACACTGATATCGGGTTTTGGGTATTTATTTGATTCTTTAAACTTCCGCATTGTTTATTTTACCTTGTTATTATTACACTTATGGTTTATGCTTTTGATACAGTAGTTCTCTGCTTCGACTTTGGACTAGGGGTTGCTTCTCCTACTGTTGGTATAGTAGGTGCCATCATGAAACATGAAATCGGGTCATGAAAACTTTGGTATCAGAGCCGAGGTTCGTTGATGTTAGTGTATAGAACCAATGTCTAGTAAAGTCCTACGGATCGGTACAGAGACTTCCTTTGCTTATCTTTGGGAGGCTATGATGGCATTTAGGAAAGAAATTCTCCTTTTTGACTCTGATTTGTGTGCTTCTCTTTATATGTTTCCCCAAAAACTTATTCATCCACATTTATTCTTCCACAGATGGTACATTCGAAACCTTCAACAAATATGGGAAAACATTCCATACCCAGTAGCAAGGGCTCCTTGAAGGGCAGGGGTTTGGAGCTAGATAATGGTAAAGGACGTGCTGTAGCAAGGGCTCCTGTAAAGGGTAGGGGTTTAGAGTAAGACAACGGTAAAGGACGTGCTAGGTTCATCGAGACAGCTAGAGCATAGGATGCGTGTAGAGTCCACAAACCAACATTTGTCAGATACTCCATAGCATTCAGTGGACTTAGGATCAGTTTTGGCACCAATTGAGTTTTCAGCCACGCCAGTTCTCGAGATTGTTGTGCGAGATTTCAAGATTAGTCAGGGGAGGAGAACCAGTGGAAATACCTCCTTTAGGGGTGATAATTCACCGGGATAGAGTAAGTTTAGGTGTCTGCATCAGGGTCAGATGTCCGTTACTGAGTATGAGGTTTGTTTTATGAGATGGTTCGGCGTACTGCCATAGTTTTTTGTACTGATTGGGATAGAGCACAGTCACCCTGAGGGTAGGACGATATCTTGGTCCCGTCATATAGGCAACCTGGAAAACATTATGGCTTCCTCACTTGTTGGATTTGAAATGGCACGATGCTTAACACATGTAATTGGAGTCTGTTTCGTGGTTTAATTTTGCCTCTTCGTCTAGTGATGGAGCCCTCGATAATGGCAGACCATTTTTTTGCTTGGGTGTTAGCCCACGCGAATTTTATGAAAAGATTGTGCAAGGAGGCCAATAGAGTTAGTGATCACAGTGTTGGGTCCTCCGATCGTGGTGGCCAGTCAGGGGTTGGTCGCAAATCTCAAAAGAGTATGCTAGTGGAGCCATGTTTAGAGTGCGGCATCGAAGGTCATTATGCCAAATCTTATCCCCAGAGGAGTAGTATTTAGCCTGGTTCGCATTATGTCCAGACGGGTGGTGCTAGTGATACCTTGTCAAGGAGTTCAGTTCATTCAGTGTTGCCTGTCACTCAGACATTATCACCACCAGTTTTGATATTATCACCAATAGTTTGATTAGTACCACAGACTTTAGTTGAGGTTTAGTCAGATGTTAGGGTTCAGAGTTTCGAGCAAACTACAGTGGTATTTCTGTTGTGGCTTTTGTTTAGGGTGGTCTAAATTTTGTGCCAAAATATTTTTGGCAGTGTAGGTGATTGAGATTATGCTTGGAGTGTAGTTGCCCTAGTCACGCTGCTAGGGTTTTCCCTCAAGACCCTGTGTGCTATTATTGTGGAGTAGTAGTTCAACTTGGTAGTAAGTACCCCAGTGAGGGGTGATTCAGTTCTCCGTTCGGAGCACACCTGGGTCAGTATTCCCACTAGTTAAAGGTGTTCGTCATGGAGGGGAAGATTCCCCAGGTAATTCTAACGTGGTGAGGTAGGTGGTTTGGGTCAAAATCTGGTTAATCGTGGACTGGCTATGCCTATTGTTATCTCGACTTCAACAGGGGAAAAAGAGAAGATCTCAAGTTTTCTTTTACATTGCTATTATCCAGTCTGACTATTATTTGGCTGATTTTGGTAACTATTTGTCTTATTAACCTTTTGGTTTACTTTGATGATTCTTGCTGCCTATCTGATTATTTTATTTTCACAGTGTGTTATTGTTAGCTAATACGCCACAGATTGATAGCTATTTCTTGTCTCTTTATAACTGAGTTTTTTAGTAGTGGATTGGGATGCTAGACCAATTGGGTAGCTAACTGAGAGGATAGAGATTTGTTTTATCATGTTAATGTTAGGCCTAGTTTTGTTTCATTGAGAAGGTTCATTGATAGCTAAATTATTTCGTTTTTAGTAGTTTGGTATTTCTTAGTATGGGTAGGTTACCCCATAGTTCTCATCACTTGCTCCAAGATCACGGTCTTGGTCCTGCTTATTATATTTTAGGCTACATGGTTAGATTTTTAGTGGCCACTGAGAGTCATATCCCAATACTTCCCCTGACACTAGACCTGGCTCGTATTTGTTCACAATATTAGAATCAATGTTCTGGTCAGTTAGTGTTGTTACTGTATTGTAAGGGTTGTTTTAATTGACCCACTGACCACCTACCAGAGCATGAGATGTTTTCGTTAGTAAATTTTGAGTCGCATGTCGGCTATTATCATATCCTTCTCGATAGTTGTATTTTTTTGGCCAAGTCTCCTTGGTTTGGGGAGTTTCGTGTTCATGTTATCGATGTGGAGTTTTGATAAGTAGTGTGTCGAGGTGTCCTTCTTACAAATGGGTTTCTTTCTTAGTAGTGGATGGGGAGTGTGGTTCTTGAGTTAGGTTGTTCAGTGATATAGGGTTATGTGGTAGGATTTATATTAAACTCTATTGGTGTAGGTTTGCATAAGGTTTTAACTTTATGGGTAATGAATGAAGTTTGTAGTAAGTACTGAATTAGAATGTGTTGATTTGATCATTCTAGTATGGCGGTGTAGTTCCGAGATAGTGTGATGGTTGTAGCTGATTCCAGTATTAGCAGGTGAATGGGGTTGCCTTATGATTTTTAAGATTGTTATATTGTAGGGTTGGTGCATAGTATCTTGAAACTTTTGTAAAGGGCATTATTCTACTTAATATATCAATATTTTCTTATCTTTGGTAAGTTTTCCTCATGAGAAGTTGGTTTTGCACCATAGGCTTGATGTCAGTGCGTCGGTTTGTGAGAGTTCGTGCTAGGTTCGGTGTTGGGTGATGCTTAAGTGGTAGTTAGTTGTGTTAGATTAGCTAAGGTAAATGAAATTAGAATCAAATATAGGTGCACCAGAGATTTGTCATGTTTTGATGTGGTATGTTTGATACTTCTGTTAGTGCAGACCGACCATGCTTGATTTATGGGTTAGCCTAGTAGGGGAGAAAGAAGAAAGTCCTTGGTGTGTTGTGCTTCTGGGTGACCATGTGAGAGGTGTTTAGTTCGGTGTTCATAGAAATTGTCTCTGTTAATTGGTAAGGATTGTGTTTCCTTGAGTCTGGATTTCATCGTTGTTTATTGACATTCGGGATAAGTGAGATGATTCTTAGAGTTAAGTAGAATTGGGTTGCAAGTTGTGCATATGGTGTCTCAAAGGCAGTTTCACGCGTTGTGCAAGAACCCAAGGTATGGTTGATATTGTGTGGAAGAGGATATGGGTTGATTGTTAGCCTTGACCGCAGGTGTGTTCAGTATAGTCTAAAAAGATAGGTGGTGTTTGAGTTTGTTGAGTTGTGACGGGAATTATTTCTATATAATGGATTCTGGAGTTGTTGTCCAACTTTTTCGTAATTTCAGAGTCACAATTGGTTGGTAAGTTCATAGATTTAGTTTTTGAGATTTAATGCGATAGGGAGGTAATGTTGAGTATCGCACGGGATTGCTGATTGTGAATTCTACCCCTGTCATGTATGAAATTCAGTTATAGTCGTAGTTTAGCGAACTTTTATTGTGCGTTGAGACTTGGTAGAATTGTTACCGTGGTGGAAGTTGTTGCTTATTTGTAACAAGTGCTAGTAGCTGGATTTTTGTTGTGTCAAAAGTGATCGGGTTGACTTGGCCTAATGTTTTGTTCCATTAGGGTATCTTCCCCACAGTTGGGAATGGCAGCATGATGGGTGTTGTGTAGTTTTTCAGTATGTGTAAATTGTATTGGTTTATGGGCTGGGAGACCTTCGACAAGATCACCCGGAGATGTTGTGACTATGCTAATTATTTGAGTTTGTAAGAAGTTGGGAGGATAGTTTGTACTTAAGAACTTATAGAGTGGGTCCGTTCTTCATCTTTCACGTGAAGGTTCTCTCTGTTTTGTCTCCTCATAGTGTGGCGGCGTGTTATGGGTGAACATTGGGATGTTTATCAGAGCAGTGTCTGATTTTGGCCTTGGTTTTTTCTTTGGGATAGTTGTGATTCTTTGAGGGAGTTTTGGTTGAAAGTATTGGTACTTGATCTTCAAGTAGGATCATGGTTATCTGGTAATACATGGTTTACGGCTGGTGGAGTTTTTATGGGTGCTTATGTTGAGGTTTGGTCTCCTTGGTCGGAGTCTCTTTCCGTGCACCTCCATTTTATTTTGACTTTGGGGGACGAAAGTCCTTTTAGTAATAGATGTTGTAATGACCCTCATGCTCATTTATGCTAACTACACGATGTTTTGCATTCTAGAGCATTTCGGTAGTTTCCTCAAGTCATTTATGCCTTGCTAGGACCGATAGTTTAGATCCTTAGCAACTTGGTTGAGAAATATCTCAAATTGATGTTTTAGAGCCTAAAACTAAGGACTCATTGACCAAAGTCAACTTTCCTTCAAGACGAGCTCAAAATTAAATTCTGCCTGTTTTATTAGCTCAGGAATGCCAAACAAAGTCATGATTGACCTTCTGTTTGTGTTTCGGAGTTTTCGTTTGCAATTTGTGCTAAATTATGGATTTTAGTTAAGTTTATGGCCTAAAGTGGAGCTTGAGTGATAATTTTGTGTTCGGAGTGTCAGATCAAAATTTTGATGCTTCCATCAGCTCTAGATGGTGAACATAGGTTAATTTGACCTTGGTATGCTTCCCAAGGTTTTCATGCTCAATTTGAGTTGTTTTGTGGAAAGTTATAAGCTTTCTCGTTTAGGTTAAGGCTTAGTAGGGGGTCTGTTTTTCTCAAACGACCTCCGATGTAAATATTTTCGATTCCTTTGAGTCTGAAATATGTTTCCACATAAAATAAATATGTTGTTTGTCAAATTTGGACTCTGTTTCATTTTTGAAACCCCATTATAATATTCTGAGAAATTGCAATTTTCTGATGCAGGAATTGCTCTTTGCGATCGCGAAGACTTTAGGACATGATCACAATGACAAATTTCAAGTACTTTTTTCGATCATGATACTTTTTATGAGATTGTGATGAGTAAAATGTCTGTCAGTCATACAAAAACCCCTACACGACCCCATAGTTGATTTTTTTGCAGAAACACTACGTTTTAACCCAATTTTCAGCGAAAACAGGAATTGTTGACCTGAAACATGTTTAAAAAATTACCAAGGGTCTTGGAAATAATCTCTACTAAACATCATTATAAGGGTAAGAAAAATTCCCTCATCGTTGATCTTCAATTTCCTTCACATTTTGGGTAAGTTTTCTTCGCTTAAATTACTAAGTTTCTTGATTTCCTTCATTAATGAACCCCAATTGATAACATGGATAAAATCATGCGATAATCCATATATTCCTTAGTAATTCCTTATTCCCTAGGTATATTCTA
>JBDJHY010090656.1:0-13779 GCA_039654485.1 Withania somnifera
ATACTAAAGATATATATATATATATATATATATATATATATATATATTACATGTATTAAAAATAAATATTAAAAATATATTCTTAATATACTAAAGATATATAATATAATAAAGGAACATGAAAACATCAGAATAAAAAAGACTCAATGAGAAACTTTATTGATAATATTAAAAAATAATTCAACACTTAATACATTTCTTCAATCATCCTATTTAATTCATCAACATTAATACTGGGATCGACTAGTTCACACTAATCAAAATCAATGAATCCATATTTAGGACTTTCTTCTACTGAAGGATGAGCTGACAATAGTTCTTCGATTTCTTCTTCTTCTTCTCAATCTGGAATGAATCCTTTATTTCTTCATTCCGATCGGATCTAGTCTCTGAGGCATACTAGAACATTGGTCGCATTATATCCCAATGTATGTTGGTCTCTAATATGCTGTAATTGTGTCTGAAATAAATTCTGGATCATGCCTACAATTTTCATTGTATAGAAAAGCTAAAATTTATTTTTGAATTATAAAATTACTATCTATCCAATGACAAGTAACGATCAAATAATCATTTCTATTTACAGCACGTCCGAGATTGAAAGTTAGAGAAACTTATAGCGAATATTAAAAAATAGGTACGTAATAAAATGAATATTGTCCGTGTAATCTAAAAAAAACATTTGAACGACATGTACTTCTAGGAATATAAAAAAATAGTGGATTATAACACTTTTATCCATTTTTCTTAGTCCATTCATATTAAAAATTATAATATTAAAATTTAAAAGTTGAGAACTTCCACTTGATCACTTGATGTTGCTAATAATTGTAAAATAATAGATTAAAAAGTTAATTGGGAATAATTAGAACAACTTTTTAGGAGAAATATTGAAAGAGATTGAGAGAATTGTTGTAAAAATGGAAAAAATTAAAGTGGTATTTACAGAAAAAAATTTGAAATAATTTTTTTAAAGAAACAACAAATATATTGGACCAACAAGCAACAATCATTGGGCCCAATAATGGTTCAAAATGGATCAGGCCCAATGACCTTAAAAAATATTTTTTTTAAAAAAAAATTGAGCTGGTTCCAGGCCAGTAGATCGGTCTGAAAAGGTTAGACCGAATTGGATCGGGACTAGACCATTTGGATCATTTATTGTACCAATATGATCCAATTTGCTGTGGGCTGGTCAAATCTGATACTTAGTGGGCTAGTCCATCTTGGGTAAATCGGACCAGCTGATACCCTTACTTAAAACTCAACTTTATCTCGTCTGATAAGTTAAAATCCCCATGAAAGGCCTAAAACTAAAAACAAAGGTCTTCCTAGACCAATTTCCATATTCTAGAGTTGACAAAATTGACAGATTCTATTTTGAGATTCTGAACTCCAAATGTTGACTAAAGTCAACTATTTCAACTTGAAAGGCTTCAAAAACTGAAAATTTCTCAAAGTTTATAAATTTTAGCTTTGATTTTAAAACCAACCCCACACTTTGGATAAATATGTCTTGAGGCAACTATTGAATGATAATTTTGTAAAAAAATACAAACAATGACATTTAGGGTAGATACATGGCTTAGCTAGCCCCATAGGTCCTAACATCTAGATAATGGGAACAAGTGTGTATCATTAGAACAAACATGCATTATACTACATGACTTGACATACCATTGCATTTCATACTTATAGGTTAATGCATGTGGTTAATTTGTCCATTGTCTTTATGCTTATATTTGTTACCATGTTTGGATAATCTACCTTTCTTACTCCTAATTTCTATCTTGATTTCTATATTATTGACTTACTTTTCATGTCAAGTAAATACCCTACTTGTATAACCACGCTCTTTATCTTTTTTTACCTTTCTAATATTACTTGCTATCAATGTTTGAATGTGTCTTCTTGCTTGGTACTCCTCATTGTTTCATTATATTTAATTGACCATATAGATATTATTTGTTAATTCTTACTTGGTATTGTTATGAAATTGTTGCTTTCCTCATTGTTGGATTATATTATTGGCCTAAGGTAGCACATATTGATGAGGTTAATGAACTTGGTATTATATATATGTGATGATGATTTATATTAAAAAGGGTTGATAATTAATAATGAACAATTTTTAGAAGAGATGATTATCGATAATGACTGTAGAAAGATGGATAGGCTATAATTGTGATGGAAAGGTAGAAAATATGAGATAAAATTAGATAGTGTTTTTCTTACCATGACCTATTTATTTTAGAATTCATCTCAAAAGTACATTCTTCGGCTTCGAAGATGTACCTTATACATCGCGGGTGGACTTGTATTTTAGGGAATGAGTGAGGAATTAAAGGACTTCTTCCACCAGTCAGTAGTATGATTAGTGAGATTTTCCCATGAGTCATGAATTAACTCAAGAAAGGAGGCCCGCATTTGGACAGGTCAAGGGTGAGACAGTGGTACTTGATATTTATTTAGATTCAGTATACTTTGATGTTGATGCTTTATTTCTTGAGATGCCTTGTAAGGCTTTATTATTATGTTTTATCTGTTGGTTTTAAGACCAGATACTGTTGGATTTTCTATTTATGGATAGTGTTGTGAAAACCTCCCTACACCATGTATTTGTTATTGTAATATTTCTTCTGGTATATCATCTATTTTTTTGTTGTAGTTACTGTAGGTACATCAACTATATCGGGGTTATAGGTCGCTCGTCACTACTTTATTTTAGTGACAACCGAGTATACTTGCTAAGTATGTATTGCTTTTTGGTACTCACCCTTTCTGTTTATGCACTTTGTGTAGGTTTGGAGTTCGACACTTCCTGAGGTTCTTTTCTAGCTTTAGAGTCGAGGTTCAATCCGGAGATTTTCAAGGTAGCTACTAGTTTTTCAACATTTATCATGGACCCTTTTAATCGCTTGACTTTTATTCTATTGGAGGATTCACGATATTTTAAGACTAATGTATATTTATTTGGATCATGTATTATTTCTTTATTGTGCCTTGTATGTAGTGACTCCAGATTTTGAGAATGATCTTCTAGGTCAGTTTATTTTTGCATTGAACGTTTTATCTTCTCGCTTACTCTATTTACCTTCCGCATTTACCCTTATAGTGGTTGATTGGATTTACCTATCTAGGTGGGTTAGGACAGGTGTCATCATGATTGGTTTTTGAGTTGTGACAAAGTTTTTAAATAATAATTCCTCTTCCCAAAACTCTTTGCATGTCTATCAAACATCATTAATTTTTCTTCCTTCTTTTATACTCTTCCATACTTTTTATTTTCTTCATCATTCTCTCTTCGTCCAGAATTAGTTGTCCACTATTCCTAAAACCGATTTCACTTTTACTATTTTTTTTATCTCTCTCATTTGCAATTCTTCTTCTTAACATTACATATATCTATTTTTCTTCTCATGGAAAAGAATTTTTATATTATTTTAAGGATAATAAAAGACATATATAGTTCTTGGGAATACTGTGCCAAAATAACTAACATATTTAGTAAAAACATCTATAGAAGATTCAGATATATGAAAAATCATTTGTAGCTTTGAAGATTTAAAACATCAATTAGATGTGAAAAAATTGTCGGAGGAATTCTCTAGAAAAATATTAATGGATGAAAATAAAACTACTAAAAGTTGTTGATGAAAATGTATCTAGGTTGGTAATTTTTTTTGCTGAAATGATTGTTGAAAAAAATAAAAAATTGTCTTATAATTGCATTTGTGTGACTAACTTCGCTACAATTTTCACCCTCACAATTATTTTATTTGAAATTATTTTTGGAAAGTTAATTAAAGATTGCATTTCTTCGACTCAAACAAAATGTCAATTCATTTTTTCCTTTTCGTTGAAAATTTAAAATTATTTGAAATAACCGTAAAATGCGGAAGGAACCTCATAAAAAAATAAAGTACGACTATCAAAGACTCAAACTAGGGACCTCGAGTATGTAGGACCTTTGCTTGAACGGTTCTCTAGAATAACATCAGCTTTAAAAATTCTATAACTATAATTTTTATTACGTTATTAAGACATTAATAAAGTTAATCTCATGAATTAGATAATTTTTTTAAAAGAAAACCCAAGTGAGAATCTATCAACTCAATATGATCTTTGGGGTGATGGATTTAGAGATCAATAAGAAAAGGAAGAAGAGGATCATGGATAATCGACCTAGGATTAAATGGGTAGACTGACTATAGCCAATACCCTAAAGATTGAGGAGAAGTTGATGGATATGGGGGCTAGAGGGAGTAATGAAGATAATGACAGTATGTGAGATAAGAGTACCAATTGCATTCAGGAAACAACTAAAGAGGTGTTAGGTGAGGAAGTGACTAGTGGTGAATGAAAAAGTTGAAAGAAAGGTAGAGGCGAAGAAGAAGGCTTATGTGAAGTTCGTGGATAGTACACTAAGGATGAACAAATAGGAAAGAGTATAAGATGGTGAGTAGGGAGGTGGACTTAGAAGTTTTGGTAGCTAAAACAATAGCCTTTGAGAGATTATATGCAGAATTTGAGGGTAAAGATGGTGATAAAAAGTTAAACAAGCTTTCTAGGGTAAGGGAACGGAGGGATCGCAATCTTGACCAAGTGAAGTGCTTCAAATATGAGTAAGGTAGAGTATTGGTAAAGGAGGGTCTCATTAAAAGGAGATGTAAGTCTTACTTCATAAAATATTTAACAAAGTGGGGGAGGAAGGATTGGTTTTAGGTGACTTGGAGCACTCTGAGAGTTGTTATGATTATGGTTATTATAGGCATATAAGGTTGAGGAGGTTATGAGTTCTACATGTAGGATTTGTAGGGGTAGACGACTGAGCCGATGAGATTCTGGTGGATTTTGGAAGAGTTTTGGTAGGGAAGGTGTGGAGTGGTTGTCTAAGTTGTATAATGTCATTTTTAGGATGGTGAAGATGCCAGAATCTTAGATATGGAGTATGATGATTCCCTTGTACAAGAACAAGGGGGACATTCAAAATTGCAATAACTTCAGAGGTATCAAGTTATTAAGTCATATGATGAAGGTTTGGAAAAAAGTGGTGGAGTTGAGGTTGAGAAAGATCGATATTATTTTTCAGAATCAGTTCAAATTCATACCAAGACACTTGACTACTGAAGCTATTCATCTTTTGAGGAGATTGGCAAAACAATATAAAGAAAGGAAGAAGGACTTACACAAGATTTTCATAGATTTAGAGAAGGATTATAACATCCTAAGGAGGTGTTTGAAGGCTAGGGGTGTTCTTGTGGCGTACACTAGGTGGATTAATTAGATGTACTATAGAGCCAAGACTCATGTAAGAATGGTGAGAGGATATTTAGAGAAGTTTCTCGTGTTGATGAGGTTGCATCAGTGGTCGACCCTTAGCTCATTTTTATTTTCCTTGGTGATGGATAGTTTGATGTAGGGTATTTAAGATGATGTGCAATTGCGCGAATGGAAAAGAGTTGCTTTAGACACGATTATGTTCTTTTGTACACTTTTTTGGGGTAATTCGATCACTTAGGGAAGAGTAGATGGAAAGAGAAGGCGTGTATTTTATTTACAGATGATTTCATTTTGATAGATATGACCCGATGCGGGCTAATGCCAAGATAGAGGTTTTGAGACAAATGGTTGAGTCTAAAAGCTTTAGGTTGAGCATCACTAATACAAAATATTTAGAGTGACGTTCGGTGAGATAGTGTGTGAGGATGATATAATAATTATGCATGATACCCAGGCCATCCTAAAAAGAGATAGTTTCAAGTATCTTTGATTTATGATATAGGAAAATGGAGAGATTGAAAGGGATGTCACCCACCGCATTAGCGTAACATGGATGAAATAGAGGCTCACGTCTGGTGTCTTGTGTGATATAAAGGTGCCTCTTAAACTTAAAGTCCAGTTTTATAGAGTGGCTTTTAGACCTGCTATGTTGTATGTGGTGGAGTATTATCCAGCAAAGAACTCTCAAATCCATAATCTGAAGACGATGAAGATGAAGATGTTGTGATGGATGTGTAGATTGACTTGGAGGGTTAGGATTCAAAAATATATTAGATACAAGGTGGGAGTGATTTCAGTGGAAGACAAGATGTGAGAAGAAAGCTTGAGATGGTTCGAGAATATAGTCAGGAGAGGTCAGGATTCCCTAATGCGGAGGTTGGATTTGTATGGTTTCTAGTAAGGCAGAGGTGAACTAAAGAAATATTGGAGAGAGGTGATTAGGCATGACAAGGAGTAGTTACAACTTACGTGTCTCTAGACATAAAAGCATGGAGGATATGTATTATGATAAGAGGTCAGTAGGTAGGTTTGTTGTCTTTTGTGTTTTGGGTGGATTAGTTGTATTATGATATGATGGTAGTCTTGCTCCTATTATTATGTGCTTTTTACTGCTCGTTGTTCATCATTCTTATAATTTTGCATTTTCTCGACTATTTTGGCTTTGAGCCAACGGGCTATCAAAAATAACCTCTCTACCTCACCCTGGAGTAGTGGTATGGACTCTGTACAATCTACCATTCCAAACCCCACTTAGTGAAAATATATTGGGTTTTTTGTTGTTGTTCAAAATTAATTAATATTTTCTATATTTTAACAATTAAAATAAAAACACTTAGTGACTTCTTTATGAAAAGAAAAAAAATAAACAAATAACTTTGGTGTCACAAATAAAATTGAAACTAGTCTCGATTTGTGGATGTGACGACTAGTAAATACAATGGTTGACTTCAGTCGAGAACCTTAATTTAATATTTATTACTATAAGTATAGTGGTGTTATAGAATTAATTGAGTCTCAATTTGTGGATGTTACGACTAGCCTAATACAATGGTTGACTTCTATCAAGAATGCTGATTCAATCTATAATACTATAAATATAGTGGTATATATGATTAAATTGAGTCTCAATTTGGTGATGTTTATAAATAGCCAACACAATGGATGACTTCAACCGAGAACCTTGATTCAATTATATTACTATAATTATAGTGCTATTATAGGATTAAAGTGAGTCTCAATTTGTGAATGTTACAACTAGTCAACACAACGATTGTGGCACAACTCAAAATGGACCTCGATTGGCACCCACTATTTACTACCTAAGTGAATGAACCATTAAACCCCAATACATTTTAACCAATCAAGCCAAATTATGTAAATCAAGATAGTGAAATAGTTTATAATTTTTATAGTGGAAACAAATTACAAAGTCTATTCGTCTGTAACAATTCCCAATACCTAAAAGTCACCGTCAACAAGAATATCTAAAATAATATGTGATGGCAAGTCTAATTATTCACAAAATCTACAATGGTAGCTAAAGTCTATTTGCAAGAACAATGTGCAAGATGTCCTCGAAGTAGATCTATAGCAAGATGAAACTAATTGCTCACCCTAAATCTGGAACTGCAGTAGACTGGCTCAAAAAAGGTCGAGTCTGAGCCGCTGGAAAACCGCTGCACTCAACAAATAAACAAAATAAGGAAAAAGAAAAGTAGAATTCAATATAAGTGCATGCATACTGAGTAGGTAGCATCAACTGACTAAGAATAGAAAATAAGATCACAAAGAAAATAATAATAAAAATGGTAATGTACCTATCAACAATTAATAACTTGCACTTAACAAAATAATGTATAACTATCACAACATAATGAAACAAATAAGGACATGACATACAAGAGGTCTCAAGGCTCAATATCAATACCATTTTTGGATACAAGCCCTTTTTTGAATATGTTTTAGATCACTTTAAACCATTTTCTTTACATTATTATTATTAACATTACGATCGGTTCAAAGGTCTTGCTGAAAATACCCATATGACCAAGAATAAATGGGCGAAGGTTCTTAGTGACATTGCCTATATAGCCAATAATAAATGGAGCTTTATTGAATTGCCCAAATAATCATCCTTTCACTTATCTCAAGATTATTAGTTCAACAGTTATCAATTCATATTGTTTTGTAAGTCACTAGCATGCTTATATCAAGCATTTCGTGGATTGGATAAGTGAAAGATTTAGGATTATTAGGAGATTATGGTTTTAAATATCGTATGTATATCACAACATAAAAAAATCACAATAAGTTCACCAAAGACTCTACATTATCATCAAGTACTATTAAGTTCTATTTAGAGTCTATGTGTCATGTAATTAAATCATAACCAACCTCGAATCACAAGGAATATGAGCCAAGAATAATCTCTTTACCTCCTCACAAAGTTACCAAAAGATTTGTCCTTTGCATGTTCTAAAAATACGTAATGCATGAAAACATGTCACAATCCAAGAATTATATGAAAAGAATCAATTCACCAACTTAAACCCTTTCCCATGGCTACAATCCTACCTTGGGTTTATCTTTAACCTAGGTTTCATCAAGGTCCCAACTTTCAAAGAATTCTAATAATTTTTTATTTTCATGGGGAATTATAGAATCATTATTCATAATTTAAGTAAAAATATCATTGCTATAAGAAATTCTATTAACCCACTTCATCTTCCCCAACCTAGGTTTACCTTATAACTTTTACCGTTGAAGAATCTCAAGAACACACTTAGTTCTAAGGATTAAAATGATAAAAGCACATGGAAATCCTTACCTTGATGGTACTAAACTCCCCAAATCGTGTTTTTTCATCCCTAGGGTCTCTCCCCTCTCCCAAATTTAAGTTGTGGGAGAATAAACCCCGTAATGGGTATATGGAATAATGATAATACTGCTGCGGTGGTACCGATGCTCTCCACTATGGCAATAATCGCTACTGTAGATGGATGGTATTTATGGAATCAAACAAAGCCTCCAAAATAGTGAGCTCCACCCAGGTCCAAGATTTTCCCATTTTACAACACAATCTTATTTTTTTTGGCATCGACCTCAATGTTTATTATTGTAACTAACTAACATTAGCTGAGTTCTATAACTCCAAATTTGATTCTCAAATGTTCTATAGGTCACTAGATGAGTTTACTATCCAATTTACAAAACTAGACCAATCAACATGAAACCATTTAATCGATAACACCCTATAAGCACTCAAGACTAATTTTTCATCCAATACTACGCTAGCCCTAAAAAATTTCTAAATTTTACTTTTGGGGTCTAGACCTCGCAATAACACATCAGGGAGAATCCTAAAACACCTAGAAGTTCTCATAACAATAAAAAGGCTTGTTACACTTAATACAAATTTATCTGTCATTCATCCTCGAATAATTAAAAAATAAAAGGAAAGCAAAGATACCTGATTGTATAAGCTGCTGAGGGTATCATTTACGCATGTCAGACTCTCATTCCTATCCCAACTCATAAAATGAGTGGTATTTTAGTTGCACTTTAATCATTAGAATTTATTTAGACCTCGATCTACAGATATCTCTATTGGGCATTTCCATAAGCTCCTCTTCATATGCTAAATTCTCATCTAGAGCCATAGAGTCCCACGTAATAATATAGTCACTGACACCATGATACCTTTTCAACATAGACACATAGAACACTGAGTGGACACTTAACAAGTGATGAGGTAGGTCAAACCCTAGGAAACCAATACTATATGATCAAGGACTTCGAAAGATCCCACATATCTAGTGCTTACTTGCCTCTCTGCCCAAACTACATGATGCTCTTCATAGGAGAAACCTTTACAACACCCGCTCACCTACATCAAACTCTTAGTTTCTTACTTTCTTATCATCATACTCCTTTTTCCTGCTATAGGCTACAAGTAGATTCTCCTGAATGAACCTTTCTTTCTCCGTCACCTCCTTCATAAAATAAGTATCATATGGTTATTATCTATAGGATCAAACCACCCAATGGGAGATCTGCACATACTCCCACTTCAAGGGAGCCATGTAAAGGTTGGAATCGTAGCCTTTGCTGTGCAAAAACTCAGGTAAAGGAGAAACTTATCCCACTAACCCCCAAAATCTAAGACACAGGTGCATAGCATTTTTTCCAACACATGGATAGTCCTCTCAAACTTCCCATAGGTCTGAGGATGGAATGTTATACTCAAGTTTAAACTTGTACCCAACTCCTTATGCAACTTACTCCATAAATGGAAGGTGAAATGGATACCTTTATTAGAAATAATGGACACTAGAAGACCATGTAACCTCCAAAATTCTTTAAATAAATCTTTGCCAATTTGGATGCATTAAACTTCATCTATACATGAATGAAATGCCAAACTTTGTCAATATGTCTACATTACCCAAATAGAGTCAAACCACCTCAAGGATTTAGGGAGACCCACCATAAAGTCCATAGAAATGCTAATGATGCTCATACTTTTTTGTAACACCCCACTAGGCTAATGATGCTCATACTTTACCTGCTTGAGATTCTTGAATTTTTCCACAAAGCTTACTATATCATGCTTCATTAAATAGTGTTGTCTTAGGTCGTGATACATCTTATTTTAACTTGTATGAATAGATTAGTTCAAATAATAAGCCTCTTTCAAGAAGGTAGAAATCAAATCACCAACCTGGGGCGTACGTATTTTCCCTTTAATCTTCAAAATTCCCTTGCTATCAATTGAGTAGTAATTGGCTTCACCACTAAGAAACTTGTCACTAATCTTTATCAACTTAACATCATCAAATTTCCTTCCATTGATCTTGTCAAGGAAGTAAGACCTCGACTATAAACTAATCATGCTCTCTGTTTTCTTACTAACGGCATTGGTCACCACGTTGGATTTACCCAGATGGTAAAGTATGGTAATATCATAATCCTTAAGAAGCTCTATCCACCTTATTTATCTTAACTTCAAGTATTTCTGAGTGAACATATGCTGAAGGTTGCAATGATCAATGTAAATGTCACAGTTCACCCCATATAAGTAGTTCCTCCACAACTTTAGAGCAAACATACTGTAGGTAACTTTAAGTCATGCATCAGATAATTTTTCTCATGGACCTTTAATAGCCTGGAAACATAGGTAATTACATTCTTTTCCTGCATCAATACTACTCCTGATTGAGAATGATAAGCATCACGATAAACCACAAAATCTTTTCCCTCTCCTGGAGAAACTAGGATGGGAGTAGTAGTCAACAACTCCTTGATTTTTAGAAAAATATATTCACATTCCTCAGTCCTCATAAATAGAATATTTTTCTTGGTTTTCTTAGCCAAATGGGAAGCTATGTAGGCAAACCCTTTAACGAGATGGTGATAGTAACTGGCCAACTCAATAGAACACCTTACCTCAGAAACATTTATGGGCCTAGACCAGTTTTTCAATGCCTTGATATTTTAAGGATCTAACGTCACCCCCTCCTAAGAAACCACGTGTCCTAAGAAGGACATCGAATCCAACCAAAATCAGCACTTGGAGAATTTAGCGTATAACTATTTCTCCTTTAACAACCCTAATACTATCCAAAGATGCTCTTTTTGTTTTGTCCTTCTCTTCAAATAAATCAAAATATTATCAATAAACACAATAAATAAATGGTCTAGGAATGTCTTGTGAAGTCCATTTATCAAATTCATAATATTTTAGAGGCATTAGTGAGCCTGAAGGACATCGCCAAAAATTCTTAATGCCCATATCTAGTCCTGAATATAGTCTTTGGCACGTTTTTCACTCATATTTAAGCTGATGGTACTCCAACCACAAATTAATTTTGGAGAAGAGACAAGCGCCCTATAGCTAATCAAACAAATCATCAATACGTGGCAAAGGGTACTTGTTCATAATCATTTCCCGATACAGCTGGCGATAGTTTATGCATATGCGAAGGCTACCATCCTTTTTCTATAGAAAAGAATTAAATCCCCCAAAGGAAAAGAACCGGGATAAATAAACCTTTTATCAAGAACTGTTGTATTTGGAATTTCAACTCCCACAACTCCGGCAATGCCATATGATTGGAAGGTATAGGATTAGGCTAGTTACTAGATTCTAAGTTGATGTAAAAGTAATATCTCGGTTTGGTGGCATTCCGTGTAAATCAATAGGAAATACTTCTCAAAATTCATTCATTATAGGAACACACTCCATTAACTGCACCTTAGAACTTACATCCTTGAGGTGATCCAAGAAATCCAAACAACCCATCTCTACTAACCTCGTTACACGAAGGAAGGAGACCATCTAAATTGGGCAAAAATCTAATCCCCCTCCCACACATCGTATCCATCTCTAGTTTGTCCATTGTCACAGTCTTGGCATTACAATCCAAAGTGGAAAAATTTAGAGCTACCAAAATAACAACAAAATCTCTCATCCCCAGTATAACCAAATTTGTAAAAGTGGCTACCCATGAAAGTCACCAGGAAGGACTTATATGCCTTCTCTACCAATACAGCATAACCAAAATCGGTTGATGCATGAATAGGGATATCTGGTAACATACAAGTCATATCAAACCCCTCGGTAAAAGTAGTAGACATATAGGAGAAAGTATATCTAGGATCAAATAAAAATGATGCCATGCAATCACATATGAGAAAAGTACACATGATAATAGCATTAACGACTCTGTATAAAGTATATAAATTGGATTTTTTTCATCTGATCATTTACCTTATTGGGATGAGATGCATTAGTTCAAGACTATTTCCCAATCCGATTAGATTAATGTCCCGTAAATCCCCTAGAGCGATAGCCTCTTTAATACTTACCTCCACCTCTACCTGTCAAACCTAACCCCATTTGCTGCGAACCCTTATTTTGACTGTGTCTCAAACAAAACCTGTGTATGTGGCCCAACTCTCCACAATCACAGCAAGCATAACCTACTATTGGTCATCAAGATGAGGGACTTAAAGTGTAACATCTCAAAGTTTTAAACTAAAGTTTAAATTGTTCTACGTATATAGTTATCCCCAAAGACAACAAGTTCTTACTTTAATCCAAGTGTCAGTGTATCTAAGTGAAGAGGAGTTTTAGGTGTGAATTAAGATCTTAAGGAACCCCTAAGTTAAACTTACAGATACTTTATCGGCTTTCTTTTTATAAAACCGTGGGTTAACTTTAAAATGATCATATTTTCTAAAATATAAGGAGTTAGGTGGACCACAACCTATATAATTAAATATATATGGGTCTAATTTCTAATGCAAAAATGATGCATCATTTTAGTTTGTATTAAAGACTTATACTAGTGCTGAGAAGTCTCGACAACTGCAAAAATAATCCGGTAGATTGTCGATGACATTGGCGCACCACTAGTGACCGTCTGTTATTTTTTAGTAAATTTTGAGGGTGGATTTAATCTTAGAGACCAAAGCCAAAAGGTTTTTGGATCACCCAAGGCTTTGGCACACCAACCCCTGTCTACTGGCTTACCTAAATTAGAGTGTTTAAAAATATTTTTTTAATGTTTTACATCTTATTCAGCTTCCCAATAGCCCTAAGGTTAGTATCTTCTCTCCTCTTGCAAGTCTTTCTTATGGATTTCTAGTTATTTTCATAATTCTAACACCAAAATTCAAGTTTCTAACAAGATTCTACCCTATAAATTTGAGGATTTTCAAGAGAATACAATCAGGATTTTCAAGAACCAATATCTTGGAAATTATCCTCAAGTTAGGGTTCTTCACAAGTGTCGTGAAATAAGTTAATGCATGTAGGGTTTGAATAGGAACATCCTTTCTTTCTCAGTCCAAACTTTACAAGTTTTCATAAATTCTTATTCAACGTTAGGTTTATAGACTTATTGCAAATTTAACTCCAAGTTATGAATGATTTCACAAATTCTCAATGTATTTCATATAATAATAAATATTTACAAATTCCATGTGTATTTT
>JBDJHY010090766.1:0-13778 GCA_039654485.1 Withania somnifera
TTTGCTTAAGATTCTATTTTTTATTTCCTCTTACACATGAGTTAGGTTGACCTACCGGGTGAGAAGATAGGTGTCATCATACCTGAATTTCGGAGCGTGACACATCCTCCATACCTTTCTATTTAAGTCCATGTCCTCGGTAAGATAGAATTTCTTTAATTCATGCATAATCACCTCTCTACAATATTTTCCGCTCTACCTCTCTTAAAACCATCCATCGCCAACCTCTCACACATCCATACTGGGACATTTTTGTCTCTCCTACGTACATGTCTAAACCATCTCAATCTTGTCTCCCGTGTATTATCTTCCACCACAATCACACCTACCATGTCTCTAATAACCTCATTTCAGATCTTATCACAGCTAATAAACTCACATATCCATCGCAACATCCTTATATCCGCTACCTTCAATTTTTGAATGCGGTAATTCTTAACTGGCCAACACTCGGCCTCATACAACATAACTGGTCTAACTGCCATTCTGTAAAACATTCCTTTCAGTTTAAGAGGCACTTTCTTATCCTATAAAAATATGAGCCTTTATTTCATCCACACGGCACCAATACGGTTAAAAATATCTTCATCTATCTCTTCATTACACTGTATCATAGACCCATATACTTAAAACTATCTTTATTACAAATAGCTTGGGTATCCATCTTCACTATTACGTCCTCCTCTTGCTCCATCTCATTGAAGTTGCACTTTAAATACTCTGTCCTGTACCTACTCAAACTAAACCCTTTAGAATCAAGAGTTTTACTCCAAACCTCCAACTTAGCATTATCATCACTACAAGTTTCATCAATCAAAACTACATCATCTGCAAACAGCGTACACTATGGTACCTAGGCTTGAATTCCCTGTGTCAAAGCATCCATAACCAAGGCAAACAAAAAGGGGCTAAGAGTCAATCCTAGATAGAACCTCATGAAAATGACAAAGTAATTTGAGTCTCCTCCCACTGTTCCTACTGAATCTTAGCTCCATCGTACATATACTTAATCTCCATAATGTATGCCACAAGTAAACCTCTAGTCTCCAAGAATCTCCAAAGTATCTCTCTAAGAACTTTATCTTCGACCTTTTCTAAATCAATAAAAACGATATGTAAGTTCTTCTTCCTTTATCTGTATTGCTCCACCAATCTCTTTACCAGATGAATTGCCTGTATAGTCGAGCTTCCTAACATAAATCCAAACTAATTCTCAGAAATAGTCATAATCTTCCTCATCCTCAACTCCACTACATTTTCCCACACCTTTATCATGTGACTTAACAACTTGATACCCTTGTAGTTGTTACAATTCTAGATTTCACCTTGTTCTTGTACGAAGTGATCATCATACTCTATCTCAAAACTTCAGGTATCTTCATCGTCCTAAAAATGATATTAAAAGAACTTACTCAACCACGTAATACCTACCCTGCTAGAGATCTTCAAAAATCCACTTAAAACTTGTCTGACCTAGTCACTCTAACGTTACGATCTGGCAAATAACAATCTTAACCTCCTCTATCATAATATGCCTACAATAACTGTAATTGTGACATCTATTTGAGCTCCAAATTCACTAGCGCATTGTTTGTATATCTCCTATATCGTTCAAGATCTTATGGAAGTATGATTGTACATTGTCCAAATGTACATCCAAGTGAACGATCTAACGAGTAATATAGTGGATTTTTAGAGCTGGATGTCGAACTCATAAGGACTTAGATGTTTGGTTTAGTATTATTTATTTTAGCAAGTACTATGATGATGCAATCATTTGTTAACCAAGTAAAGATTTTAAAATGAGTTTATTTTACTTAATATAAAAACAATTTTACTTAAAGTAATAGTAAAGATTAATAAGTGATGCGAGCTATTCTAAAGTTATGGAATTATTCACAATCATGCTGATATTTGGTCATCTTAATAATTTTTTTCTCTAATTATTGATTTCAAGGTTTAACCTATCAATTAAGGAATGATCATCCTCTGTTTGCCCAAACTAACCTCACAATTACATCGTTGAGTAGAGATGTGACTATTTAGTCTATATGCGTTATAGTTATCTTCCCGTAATAAACCAAGTAAGGTACATGATCTTGTCTTAGCCGCAAATTCTCTTAAGCTACCCATCCCTGGCATAGCCTAAGTATGATCTCGCTCTTTATATTTCTTGTCCCACCCATCAGATTCCCAATCATTTGACTTTTAGGGTTACAGATTTATCTTAATAGTGGTCAATCATTGAAATACTAAAGCAAAAACATAAGAACAAATAATGATAAAAAATAGATCTATTTGTTCAAAACCAATATCAAGCAATCATGTATCTAGCCGGAACCCTAGAATAAGTGTGTTTAGTCACTCATAGTTGAATTCATACTTACAAGATCCTTGGTGTTTATGAACAAAATAATAAAACTTGATGTATAATGTAATCCTAGTTGAAACCTTGAAGAAAAGTATGCTTTTCTCTCGCCTAACACTGAAGAAGCATGCTATTTTCTCTTAAGTTCTCTATCTATACTTTTTTAGAATTAATGAGACGGCAGGTGAGAATTTTATCCAAGCATGTAAGAGAGTAAAGAAATTATCCAAGCATGTAAGAAAGTAAAGCAAGAATGCTATCTAGTCGTGTCAATTAGTTAATTAGTCAGAATTTTATCCAAGCATGTAAGAGAGTAAAGAAATTATTCTCAAATTGAGATTAACACAAGAGTAAAAATCTCACTTAGACGTATAAGTACGCCCAAGATTACTACCCCACACTTAAAGCTTTGTTTATCCTCAAACAACTTTGTACAATCTTAATTCCTTTCCAATTGTTTCACTAGCACAGACTATAAGATTCCACACACTTGATTTCACTAAATAATTTAATCACAAAAAACAATTTACTCAAACATGCATTGTTATCAATTTGTTACAAGGATAATTCATTCTGTATAAAGCCTCATATCTAACTTGCTAACCAAAAATCGAACCAACGTGATAATGCAATGTTCACAAGGTAATTGGGTACTACCTTATTACTATAGAATTCCCCCACTTTTTGGGGTAATGCTATCGCTCATTAAAAAATCAAAATTGTAATATGACATATTAAGAATAAACAAACTCTCACCCTCCAAAGAAAAGTTTCAAGCATACAAAACATACCATAGGCTTTCCCCTAATGTACTACTCATTCAATAAGCTACCACTTTGTGAGATCTGAAGGTCTTTTTTTGGGTTGTAATGTAGGCTTAAGGAAGGTTAGGAACCTTTTTGGTATAAGTGACTACTGACCGTATGCAATTTAAGACAATTACAGTTCATTTAACTTCTTTTCACTCTTTCCTTCTCCTATGAATTTACGGATTTCCTTATTGTTGCACACCCATTATAACCTTATGCTTTTTTCACTTTCTTTCTTTTCCTTTTTTTACTTTTCTAACATTTATTTCCATCAAACTCACTTATTGTACATGGGTAAAACTATTTCATTCTTTTCTTTTCTCATATAAACGTTTTCTTAAGCTTTCCACATTCTTTCTTGTAATCATTAAAGTTCACTAGAGCCTAATTGAGTCAAATTTAATGTTTGGCCTTTAATTAAGAGAAATAAGCTTAGCGATGTGGTTCATGAAAGAATAACTTAAAGGCTCAAAAGTTCTTACTAAGAATAATAATTTGGTAGGAAAAATATAAATTCAATCATTTGGCTAACAAGAATGGCCTTAACCACATCTCACAAAATTAAATATCAAATTAAAATTTCACACATGCAGGACAAGTCCTGAATATCACATATGTAAGAAATCACAATAAAATTCATCATACATGGCATCTTTGGTTAGAAGAGGTCATCAAAACTCTTGTTACAAAACACAACCAAGTTGTGTGCTATGCACAATTAAGCTTTGTTTCTTTTTCGTAAGCAAGATTTATTTTAAGAGTTAATTGCGAATTTCATATCCTTGTCCAACTTTTTATTTATGCTTACTTGAGAAAACTTGTCGGTAAGTCTATCATGAACTCAAGTAGAGTTATCTATGTCATCTTTTGTGCGTTACCTACTACCTACACCTATGATTTATTTTCCTTAAGACAGTTATCTTCCATCCATCATAAGAAAAAGTTGCTAACTATGACTAACAATAAAAAAACTTACCATTAAAATTAAGCTACACTAAAAGAATGCTAAAAAGATTAACTATTCGGTTCAAATGGACTATCCTCGAGAAAAGCACCAAAATAAAAGCCAAGAAATCCAAAATAATAAACCATTAAATAAAAACATATAGCTAGTTGGATTACTATTACAACCTAAATGTAGAACATAAAATTCACTCATTACAGGCCAAAAAGTAAAGCAACGCAATCTTATCCAAATAAAAATCTCAAACTAATAAATCATAAAGCATAAACATAAGAAATAACATATCAAGCCAAAACGAAACAAGAAATATACTTCCTCCCAATTCAGCACCAAACGAGTCTCCTCATACCTTTCTAGCACCCTGTCTAAATTCTACAAACACACTTCAAAAGAGTTATCGAAAACAGAAAAATCAACAATGAATACCTCAATGAAGTGATCCACATATCTATAAATATTACTATCATGTAGCATTGGAAGGTGGCTGAAGCATCGCATAGCCCAAGGGCATGCTTCTGAAAGCAAATGTCTCAAAAGGACATGTAAAAGTGGTTTTCTCTTGATCTTCGGGGGCTATAGCGATCTGGATGTAGATTGAGTACCCATCAAGAAAGAAAAAGTACTCTTGGCCAGCAATCTTGTTCAAATCTGGTCAATGAATAGAATGAATAGTGATCTTTGCAAATAAACTTATTCAATTTACGATAATCCATACATATGAGCCCATCTATGACCGTGTGAGTTGGGATGAGCTCTTTCTTCTCATTACTCACCATTGTTAGCCTCCCTTTTTGGGGATGCATTGGATGGGGCTAACCCATTTACTTTTATATATAGGATACATAATTCTCTCATCCAGCCACATCAATTAGTGCTAGGCCTTTAGCAAATAGGACTTCTAGGTCTGGATCAAAATTAAGAATTATGAAATCCACTGAAAAGATCAGAGACCCTACTTGCACTAGAACATTCTCTATTATACCAACCGATCTTGCTAAAGAACGATCTTCCAGCCGCATTACAACTTGTGTGGGTCTCAGGCTACCCATCCCTATCTTCTTGAAATAAGAGATAGGCATAAGATTAGTATTGGATCCTAAATCATACAACCCAAAAGCATTCATTACTTGACCAATTATGATTTGGATTGTGAAGCTTCCTAGTTATTTCAAATTTGTTGGCAACTTATTTTGAATTTGAGAAGTGCACTCTTGTGTAAAAGCTACCATTGCATATTCAGTAAGGCAGTTTTTTTTCACTAAAATATCCTTCACGTACTTGGAATACTTTGGAAATCCTGAAATATATCAATCAAAGAAAGGTTAATGTGTACCTTCTTGAGTAGGTTTATGAACTTTTAATATCCTTCTTTCTCCTTCTGCTTTTTCAGTATCTGTGAAAAAGGTGGCGGAGGTCTGTCACTAGGATCTTTCACCCTACACTTAGTATCTTTCTTGGCTTTCTTTCTAACCCCTTCTGCATCCACCTTTGCTTCTCCACTTGGTGGTTTCACCTTTTGAGGAAATAACGCATGTAATTGCAAGTCTCTCCTAGTAGACATTGTATTTACTTATCAGGGTTTATGGTACGTTTCACTGAGGACACCCCCCTGAGGTCATGCCTTTTGAGACACAAACATTCATCCCATTTTCCTCTCCAACTGTTGTCTAGCTAGATGCTGATTTTTAAAGTCTGTTTTAAGTTTGGCTAACCTTTCACTATCACGGGCTTGCCTTTCCAAGATCTTCTTTAATATCTCCTCAGTGCTATTATTAGGCTGGGAGTTATACGGATTGGCATAATTCTCCTAATTAAACTTTTTCCCCCACCCTTGCTTCTAAATTGGCCCTAATTTTGTACCTGTTGCTGATTTTGATTACCACCTAAAGAAAAGTTGGGATGATTTTTCAGTTGGAGTTATAAGTGTTCTCATAGGGTAGGAGTTATACGGATTGCCATAATTCTCCTAATAAACTTTTTCCCCACCCTTGGCTTCTGAATTGGCCCTAATTTTGTACCTGTTACTGATTTTGATTACCACCCCAAGAAAAGTTGAGATGATTTTTCAGTTGGAGTTATAAGTGTTCTCATAGTATTGATGTCAAACTTCTATCAGTACATTACCCACAAAATTGACAGAATTCAGGCTCGCTGCACATAGATCAAAAGAATGGTCACTTCCACCACATATTTTGCACCAGGTTGAACCTGCAGTTTGCACTGCATTTACCTCAACTTGTTGTTGTCCGAATGCCATAAATAACATATTCTGCAGCATTGAGATTTGTGATGACAAGCCAGTGACCACATCTAGACCACAACTCTCATAGTTGTCTTCTTTGTACCAGCTCTTGTTGGCTCACCATTCCCGTATAGGTTGCCAGTTACAATTCGATTTAGGAGAGTGTACATATCATCATAGGTCTTTTATAGAGACTTTTCACTTGCTGTTGAGTCTAGCAAAATCTTATAATTCATCTCTAAAGCCTTTATGAAAGTATGTAGTAAGACTTCATTAGATTAATGGCGGTGAGAATAGCTCCGGAGAAGTGACTTAAGACTTTCCCAAGCCTGATATGGATTTTTTCCTTCATTCTGATGAAAAATGAGAATCTCACTCCTCAAATAGTTGTCTTCCCAGACCGTAAGAAATGAATTAGGAATTTTCTAGTTAAGTCACACAAGTAGTGATAAGTTAGGAGGTTCTGCTGCTAGCCACCTCTTAGCATCTCAAAGTAGTAAGTAATGAGAATATGGTGATCCTCACATAGTCAATAAAGACCCCAGTATGAACATAAGTGTGATTGATCTCCAAAAAATTATGAATATACTATTGTGCATCCTCATGTGAGAGACAAGTGAATTTCTAGATCGTGTGAGAAAGTTGTACCATATTCTGCTTAAGCTCAAATCTACCTCATGGCCCGAGCTTGTGTATGATAGAGGAAAAAATAGTAGCGTGTGGGATTTCCACTACGCGTACTGTTCTTGCATCCATCTCCTCATGTACAATAACTTCCTGATGTGCCATCTAAATTTATGGAATAGTATAAAGAAGAGAGGTTACCCTTCTCTGTTGATGTAGAAATCTTGCAGGCTCTTGTATAGGTTCCACAAGTTCCCTATCCGGTGCCAGTTTTTAAATCAACAAGTACCTGCGGGATGAAATGCTAAGATCAAGTCGCTAATAGTTTCACTAAAAAAATACTTAACTAAAATCAAACGCTTACTAATAACTAAGTCCCCGACAACGATGCCAAAAACTTGTTGTATCCTAATGCACATCTAAGTGCACTCGACCTGACAAGTAGTACAGTGGCTCTTTCAAGATAGATATTGAACCCAAAAGGACTTAGATTTTTATTGTAGTATTTTATTTTCAAAAATACTATGATGATGCAATAGTTTAGTAACCAAGTGAAGATTTTAGTATGAGTTTATTTTACTTGATATTAAAATAATATAAAAACAATTTGACTTTAAGTAATAGTAAAGATTAATGAGTGATGAGAGCTATTCTCAAGATATGGCATTATTCATTATCATGATGATATTTGGTCTTCTTAACAATTCTATTTCTCTAATTATTAAATTTGAGGTTTTTAACTATGAATTAGGAAATGATCATCCTCTAGCCGTCTACTAGACTAACCTCACAACTACATCATTGAGAGGGGATGTGACGACTTAGTCCATATGCGTTATCCTAACGTCCCCTAATAAACCAATCAAGACAAAATAGGTATATGATCTTGTCATAGCCACAAATCATCTTAAACTATCCATCCCTTGCATAGCCTAAATACGACCTCGCTCCTTATGTTTCCCCTCTTACCTATCTTATTCCCAATTAGTTCACTTTTAGGGTTATAGATTTATCTTAATGTTGGCCAATCATTAAAATGCTAAAGCAGAGACATAAGCATAATTAATGATGAGAAATAGAGATTATTTTTTCAAAGTTGTAACCTAGAATAAGGGTGTTAGCCACTCATAGTTGAATTTATACTTACAAGACCATTGATGTTTATGATCAAAATAATCAAAATTGATATAGAACCCAACCCTAGACCTTGAAGAAAGTATGATTTTCTCTTTCCTAACACTGAAGAAGCATGTAATTTTTTCTTAAGTTCTCTTTATACATTTTTAGAATTAACAAGAAGGACTGCACAATTTCAGACACTGCCAACCATGGTGTAGCCTCAACCAATAAAGCGTTATATAGCTAGTGCCACTTTCACCCTCGGTCAAATTTATCTGAGATTGTATTCTTCTAAACGGGCACGACTAGTGCAGCCTCACCCAGCTAAACGTTACATGCTTGGGACTTGTCAGTTTTGCAAAGTATTCCTCTACTCTTCCCAAGTTTCCTTGCAATTCAAATCCAATCTCCCATGAATCCATCTTTACCATTTCAACTTAAAAATCATCCTATAAAGCATCTAATCATGTCCATTAGTCAAAACTGAATTCAAGCGTCATAAAGTAATGAAATTCTTCTTAAATTAAGCTTAATACAAGTGTAAAAAGGTCATTTGGATGTATAAGTATGCCCAAGATTATATTTCCATATCTTCTTAAAGAGAGCCTTATCCACCATTACCATCTTCTCCCTTGGTGTGATTAATTTGGTCCAGGTCACGCGTCTGCCATTCCCTCGCTTTAGCCAGCCTATATAACTTCTTTCCCTCGCTTTAGCCAGCCTATATAACTTCTTTCCCCACCTGTATCTTTTTATTCTATATGATGTCTTTTAAACATTGTTGTCTTAGCTGTGGTAACCACTAACTTCTCCTCCTTTCTCACCCTCCTATATTTTTCCTTATTCCACCATTTTCCTCCTCGATCTTACTCTCCACCAACTTAGTGTAAGTTCCGTTCTTCACCTCTACTTTCCCTTGAACTTCTCCATTCCAGCACCATTGCCATCGATGTCTAATAGAATAACCTCTTACGACACCCAACGCCTCTTTAGCTACACCCCTAATGTAGCTAGCAATCTTATCCCACATCCAAATCCCCATTATTCTCCCTAGCCCCCACATCTATCAACTTATCCCCTATCTTTAGGGCACCGGCTATTATCAAGCTCCCCCAATGGATCCTAGGTCGATCATCAAGAATCCTCTTCTTCTTCTTCAACTTTTTTATCTCTAAATCCATCACTAAAAGCTTATGATGAGTGGAAAGCTTCTCACTCGGGATGACCTTACAATGTTTATATTCCACTAACTCAAAGGCTCAAGAAAAATTCAAAAGCGACGCTCACCCTTCATTTCTTTCCCCGAACCTAAATTCTTTGAGCACCTTAACATAACCCCTAAAAGATGCCACAGTGTACCCATTAAAATCCCCTTGTATGACAAGATTTTCAGTGATGGACACACCTCTCACCTTCTCATCCAAACTCTCCTAAAAGCTCTTTTTCTCCTCCTAGTCCAAGCCCACCTGTGGCATGTAAGCACTAATAATGTTCATCGTAAACCCTTCAATGAAAAATTTGATTGACATCATCTATCATTGACCCACCTAACCTCCACTATTTGTTTCCTAAGCTCCTTATCCACTAATATTCGTACCCCAGTCCTATTACTAACGCTTCAGAATACCATAATTTATACCTATCCATATCCTGCAATTTAATACCAACCCATTTGGTCTCTTGAACACACGCTATATTAATCTTCCTCTTCCTAAGAATCTTTACTAGTTCTATGGACTTACCTCATAAAATTCCTATATTCCAAGACCCTACTTCAACCTAGAGGCTACCTTAACCCACTTACCCCTCCCAAATCCCAACCCTGACCCCAATCCTTAACCTAGCCTCAAAACCAACCTCTTTGTTGAACCCAACCCTGACCTCAGCCCCAAACTTGATCACAACCAAATACATGATCCTATTGCACCATTATACACCAAAACCACTAGTCTATAATGACAAATACAAGATAAACCCACAAAATACACAAGAATTAATTAGTTAGAACAAGAACTACAAACAATAGGTAAAACAAAGACTTGGGGGGAGGGACAAGAACTAAATAGAAAAAAACTAGATCATGAACTATATATGAAAAATAAGACCTAAATAGATAGAATGATAACGTCAAAGACTAATATAGTATTAATTAATAAAATCCAAAAATCAATTAGCAAGGTATACTATAGTATTGAAGATTAAGGATATACCTCACTGTCAAAGACTAAATAAAAATTATCAAGAATGAATAATGTAAGCAATGTAAGAACTAGCAAGCAATCAATAGTAACACCGTAAACAATCAATAAAATTCACCAGTTAGGGAAAAGATTAATATAATATTAAATACAAAATTAGTTAGGAGGCAATAAAAATAAGGGTCATGTAACTCAAAATTTATACAACCAGTCTAAACAAGTATTAATATAATATAAAATATAAGGGTAGAAGTCTTTGGGATTTGATAAGTTCTCCTTTACCAGTTTTCTGAATTCTGGCAAATTTGAGAATGAAATTGGTCACTGAATGTTTTCCCTTATCACCAAAATCTTGTCGCTTGGTGTCACAAAATATATGAATCCCTTCTATTGTAATCTTGTATCAAGAAAAGAGAAACAACCGTGAGAGTCACCGAAATCGGTAATGGTGACGGGCGTGAGTTTCACAGGGATGATCAATGATGAGTAGCGTGAGACTTGTCATAGTAAGAAATAGATGTGTGAGAGTCGCCGAAAAGTTTTTAAAAATCTTTGAAATCTCCATTGAGTGTCGTTGGAAAATCTCGATCAGCAACAGGAGATCCAAGATCGGCGCTAGAAAGAGAGAGAGAGAAAATTTTTTAACAAAGTGATCAAAATTTGGGGAAAAGAATTAGGGTTTTAGGAAAGTAGGAGTTTCGATCGGAAGAGCACTCTGTTCTGGCCAAGTACCAACATTGTTCTTTTGTCCAATCTTATAAATAGTTAAACTAGTCAGAATTAAATGAACTCATTCTAGATGTCAATAAAGCTACATATATCTCATGTCTCTACTCTCTATCTCGCACAAAAATTTCAATTTTCTCTATTATGTACCTTCTCTTCTTCTTTTTAACCTTTTCACCATTTGAATTTTTAAATATTGAACAATAAAATAGATATTTGAATTAAAACATACAAAATTCATAATCAAAGGATGTATCAACGAAAACAAACAGTATTAACAATCTAAATACTTGCATAATATTTAATTATTTTGAAATATTTTATTTTTATACATACAAAATCATAATTATTAAATTATTTATTTATGTAATTTGATGACATAATCTATTCCTCATGTTGTGTTATGCTATCAACCTTTTGATTCTTACAAATACTTTTAATATTTCTTATCAAAGGAAAAATAAAAAGGAGAAGAATCGTATGAATAAAGAATAGGAGAAAAATCCTAGCAAGTTAATTTGATGCTTTTTGAACAATGATATGGTTAATTGCCTACTTGTTCAAGTTTTTGTGATATCAAAAGTGTTTATTTTTATCAAAAATAATTGAGGTGTCATTTGTATCATCTTATTTTTTTTTAAAAAAAGTTATCATCTTAAAAAGTAAACTAATATTTGTGTTGACTATATTAAAGCAAAATATTTTTTTATTAATTATTATAATTGATTTATTTTTTAAAAATAAAATAATAAAAATATATATACCAAACGAGTTGAAAGACAGGTATAACAAAAATACATTAATAAAAAAATAATCAATTGGGCCTATGTATTGGACAATGGCCTCTAATTATTATAAAAGGACCATGAAAGTTTGAAGAATCAAATGGTTTATAGCGTTTAAACAAGTAGAGAACTTGGATTATTAAACCCTCATTGTTTTTCTCTTCGATTCCTCTACCTAAATCCACTTGTTCTTTTTTTCTTTTCTATATCCTTCAATCTCCAAGGACCACCAATCCAAATCATGCTACCCCAGTCTCTCATTTTTATTGGATCCTAAACCCAAAAGGGTTGTTCAATTTAAGCCTCATCTGAAATGTTTTCTTTTTTTGCCAACTCTAATAGTATAGATGGAGACGACCAAGATTATTAAGATGAGGATGGATGGGATTTATGGTGTGCATTGAAGTGTATTTGTGACTCGTGTATCTGATAATACATTAAAATGTCTGTTGTTTAATTCGCGTATCCCTAAGTGCGAAATATCTAATGTGCATTGAATTAAGCATATTTGTGACTTGTTGTAATGACCCACTCGGTTATTTTCTTGCCTTTTGACTTTTCCTGTATTTAGATCTGTTTGTTATTTGCCCCAAGTCGTTTATGACTTGCTTGGACCGGTAGCTCGGTGCCCTGGTTACTCGTTTGCTCGTTATCTCAGTTTTTCTATTTTGAAGTTTTAATTTTAAAATAGTGGAAATCGAGAGTGAAATTTTAGTAAACACGCTAAAAATCAAATTCTGATAGTTCTAATAGCTCTATAATGCCGACTTTGGTCCAGGTGGACCTTAAGTTCATGTCTTGGGCTTTTTATTTTAAGTTTGGGTTGCCTTGTGGAAATTCAGTCAGTCGAAGCTCATTTTGGAGACTGTGTGGTCTTGGGATGATTGGAATATTGGATTAGGATTCCAATGATTCCACTAGCTCTAAAATATCAATTTTGGTCTAGTTGAGTCATTAGTTTGCTTCTTGAGTTGTGCGGGCTCGTTTTGAGTAGGTTTGTGGAAGGTCCTTAGTTTGGCTCCTCTTGATCCTTTTGAGTTTGGGGTCCTTCTTGCTTAAATGGATGCATTAGGTCATTTTGTTGATTTTATTGAGTCTGTAGTGTGTTTCCATCTAAAATACACTTTTGATTTGCTAAAATTAGACTCGGGATGCTCGATTTAGGCCCCTCAGAGTTTTTCTAGTTTGCATAGAGTTGTTGCAGGTCACAGACCGCACCTGCGGGCATTTGGCCACCTTGTAGAGGTTACCCCTATGCCCAGGGAGCCGCCTGGAGAGGTCAGCCCTATGCCCAGGGGGCCACCCTAGAAGGATTGCCCCAACAGCTAAAAAGGTACCCTAGCGGCCCCTGCAGCCTATAAATAGGGGTTTTCCGCTTCATTTTCCAGCATTCTCATTTTTATTTATTTTTCTTGGGATGAGTTTTGGGAGCTGTTTTTGGGTGTTTCAAGCCGAAGGGAGTTGTAGGGAGTCGCGTGTGGGATCGTGTGAGTTTGTGATGCTAGTTTTTCGGGTAATTCTCATTATTTCCACTCTTCTTTAGTTATGTAAAATGTTTTTAATTTCATTACTTTGAACCTTGTTTTATCCTTCAAATTCTTTATCACCTTATACATAGTTTAATTTTTGCGCTAGTATACTTAGTTTAATTTTTTGGGATATGGGGCCCGCTTTCTGACCCAGGTTTCTAATTGCAATATGTGTATCATTCTTCATATTCTAATTCCTTGATTTATGGTTGTATCGTTTCAGATAATATTGGTTGTGTTGTCACTTTCGATCCACGGTGCATGCTCTTCGAGAAATTTCATCAGCGTTCAAGTAGGCTAGGTTTATTTATGTGAATTTATTTAAAAATGGAATTCGGAGAAACTAGTATTAAAAGTACTAGACTTGAAGAGGTAGATGTACCTCAAAATCTTGATTTGTTAAACAAATGGACA
>JBDJHY010090873.1:0-23784 GCA_039654485.1 Withania somnifera
GATTCCTCACATACTATATCAATATTCTACTTTATGTAAATGTGTATGCTCCTCCGCCTAATACTCGTTGGTACATCGAGCAGATACCTGTGGAAGGAATTTCTCATATACCTAATAATATGTAGTATAACCCTCCCCAGATCATATGCATTTTGGCATCAGGTGTCAGAGTCCACGGAGGGCCTTACTGTGTACTATCAAATCATGTGAATAGATTCATGTTCTCAGGCTTCATGGAGTCTAAAACAATTCAAAGACTTCAATATCCATACTTGGTATTCCCCGGGACTAAATCAAGTAATGGATAGTACTCAACATCAAATATTGGGCCAAATCTATAAGTGCTAGCAAGGACATGTACTTGTTGTTAGGTTTGAGATCTGGACTAAGACATAAATAATTCAAAAGTATCGAGTGCCCAATCAATACTTGGGTCTTCGAATAACTTATCAAACCAGAAAATATCTATTTTCGTGAAAGGTCTACTTATAAATCAATTTCATATCTGGATTACCCAGTAATATCAAAATATCTCTATAAATAATTTCTTTGCTCAACTTTGATTATCAAAACCATGAGGTAATACAACTCATCAATATATAAAAAGGTCCCTTAAGGCCAATCAATAACTGTAAAAGATCTCATCAGCCATGCAAGGTTCCAAAATTAATACTGCAGTCTTAACCATAAATAGTGAAACCCATGCATAAAATCTCAGTATCATGATGATGATATGCATGCATAGTTATGAGCATAATCACATTCAAAGGATCACATAATGTTCTGACATCCCAGTATAAGATCATAATCACTAGAACAAGCATAACCTGCCAAGTCGATGTCCGCAAGTCACGGACATTCCCAATAATTCCGCCATTTATGTTCCAAAGTTAGTGCAGACCACTCAGGGGCACATGGTAATTTATAACCAACACACAACATCAATACATAATCAAGAACAGAAAAAGAAGCAGACAAGGTCAAGGGAACCAACATAGAATTCCCAATCCAAGGATGCTAAATAGTACTATTACTTTCCATATAATCCAAGTCTAAGATCGTAAGTCATAGCCTACCTTTATTTTGAAGAAAAGCTTAAAAATACTGAGAAGAAGATGGTCAGATTGCTCTAACTCTAAAAATATGCAAATGAGATTGAACATGTTAATACGAGTCCAACAATACCCATAAAGCTATGAAAATCGATAGGGTCAAAATATAGGTCAATCGGGACTGTGAGCCCAAAACTTCGAGCAAAGGGTATCAAAATATTCCCCACATAGTAGGAAAATCATACCCAAAATTTAGAGCTAAGACAAGCAAGAAATAATTTTGAAATCAAGAAATAATTAAAGAACATAGTTGAAGAATTTGGGTGAAATTTGAAGAGATTGAAGTGAAAATTCCGATTAATTGATGGAATATCAAAATCAAGTTTCCCACATTGCACAATAGCTCACACAAACACCCAAGGATTTGTTTAAGCTCAACAATTGTGGTTGGAATGAAGAAGAATGAGAAAAACGATGGAAAAATCGGGTTTGGGGGTATTTATAATGTCAGGTATAATATGCATCGCGATCACTTCCATGAGGGTTACAACCACATCCATGAGGTTCACGATCATGTAGAGATATTTTAGAAAACATCCCAAAAGAGTCAGAAGGTAATCGTTGATAAGGCAAGGTAAGTGCATTCGAGATTTGCTATCGCCTAAGGGACATTACAATCGATAAGAACAAAAAAGGATAGCATCGTGATCATAAAGTTTATTACACGATCATAAATAAGGGAAGAGAGTCAACTGTAATGATTAATGCCATGCGATTACATGACACATGGTAGAGATCGTGAAGGAAATTTTTTGTTGGCACTATATCACAATAATTCATCTAGGAATCGGAACTTCAAATAATGGTTCAGGATGCGTTTAGAATTTGATAAACACAAACCAAATTTGAAAATTGCGTGGAAATGATATTAGGAATCCAATGTTGTAGATGAAATTTTAATCTAAAATTACTTTGATAAAATATCGACTAAAGTCAACTCTTGGCCTAAATTACAGAAATTCCAATCGAGTACCCAAAATGAGTTTGGCTATCCTGAAGCCCAGAAGAACACCTCACCTAATCCAAACTTAATATTCCTAAGTTAATGACATAATTTCCAATTTGAAGCTTCGATCACAGTTGACTACTCAAGTTCCATATGTGAACTAGAAATCTTATAAATCACACAAAACAAGAAATAATCAAGATGAAGGCTTCCAGTCAAACAAAAAGAGTTTGCTATACAAAAATCCATATTTTGAAGCTATTGGATCTGTTAAAATTCAACTCTGAGTTTGTTTTTATGAAATGTTGACCGGAGTCAATGATACTAAAATTTAAAGCTTCAAATAGGAAACAAACATAATAACAAAACGAACGATCTGGGAACCGAGCCACTAGTTCTAATGTCACAAATGACCTAAGGACACTACATGAATCCTCTAAGATACAGGAAAATGAAAAAAAAAATGCAAAAATGACCAGAGTTATACTCCATTACTCTTTTCTAGAACTCATTAATTTAGTTCAAAGACCAAATTTGGATATCCACTTTCTCATCTCCCCCTTAGATGATGCTAACCATTCTACATATGAGGATTTTTTCATAAGGCTAGGTTATAATTAACCAACTTTGCAGGATCAAGCAAACGTGATACACATAAAAGTTAAACTTTCCCCTGTAAGTACCACACTTTTTGATAGCTGAACTCCTACTAGAGCTTTCTTCTAGGGTAACTATAAATCTTCTCTTTCCCTCTATGAATATCATCCTAATATTTCCACCCTTCATAACTTATGTACATCATACATACATTCCCCATCCAACCATTTATAAGTGGTCAACACTTACATTAAGATACTTCACAAAATCCACCTTACCCATACCATCTTAACTTATCTCTTAGGGACACCATAAAGGAAGGCTCCTAACATTTTCTCACCTTACAAGGCTTGATAATACTAACTTATAGTGACACTTAGAAGATAAAAGCCTAGAATATCATGCAATAACATATCTCTTTGGTTACTCATACGCTCTTCACATGCTTTGGGTTCTTCTTCATCAATCTAATGAATGGCCTTAATTCACTTATTCATCAAGATCTAATACCATGTCTACACCTTTACATTTATATATGTCATCAACAGAATTTATCACATATGATATACAAAGCCAACTAGGCTAAATTCTAAAGCTAATCTTATCCACCATTCCTCTTACTATAGTGACCATCTAGAGTTAAAACATAATATTTAGTACTAAATATGGTGGCCCATAACTTCTCTTACTACTCAAGCTTAAAATTACTAGGTTACTAATTAATTTAAAGTTATCTCTCTGAGAGTTAATAACAAAGTAATTAATCTCAATCATACACTCTATGTGGTCATCGCCAATACACCTTTCTATTTACAACCTTACTATATTTAACCTATTTCTCATAACTTCTTTATACAAAATAAATTCATGACCTTTCTGTGTACTATAAGGTCCCTCATAGAAACCACCAAGCATATCTTAATTTAATCAATTTCCTTATGTTTTACTCACATACTATACGTGATCTTATAACACAAAAACCCATCATTATAAACTCATTTTATAACCGCAACCGCAAACATAATCTAAATCATCTTAATCAACAACACTTCATAACACCATGTAATCTACACCCAAACTCATTTAAATGCAATCAACACATAAGGACATATCATCCCACTACTCAATTAATAAGCACATGACTATAAATACATACCTCAATCAATAACTATGCCCATATTTTACAATTACACTTCAAAATTTAGACTCCTAAATCTAGGTTATTCTACTTCTTATATCTCATAGCATCCCAAGTCTCACTACATAGACAACACAATTCATAGATAAGGATATTGAGCTTTACTGTTTGTAGCACCTTGAAGATGAGGCATAGTTGGAGAAGTTGGATCAGTGCTATGCATAAGTTTCTTAATATAGAACGAATTATAGTACGAAAGAAGAAAAAAATTCTTAAATATCCATAATCACTCATTTATAGAAGTGGGCCCCTCACAACTATAAATGAGATCCTACTAACAAAACTTCATAGATTCTCTAGTACACTTAAACCACGTGCTCTAATACTAATTTTCACTCCCTAATCCTACACCATGGGTGGGACTTGGTACTTGAAATCATTAGTGGCCCCAAGATTATCCTTGTCTTGGCATAAACATAAAAACTCAAACAAAAGAGAAAAAATTGCAAAAGTGGATATCTATTCTAAACTCTTTAAATACAAAACAATCATACCGTTTATGTATGAAAAATATAATATTTAAAAAAATGACTAAAAATTTCTAACTAACTATATATGAAGCCTTTATGAATACTAATGAGTCATTGGGAAAAAACCAAGCTACTTTACATAAGAAAGGAAGAACTATAATAATTGGAGAACTCTGAATAATCTACCCTCAAAGATGAGGACTCACCAATATTGACTGAATGATATTACACTTAGTACCCATGAAGTGAGAGGAATACCTGCACCTATATTATGAAATAATGCATGTATAGAGTATGCGTCAGTACATTGGATGTACTGGTATGTAGTCATGTATATATCAATTAAAGGAATTTTATGAATAATGCTGAAGTGAAAGAGCTTAATCATCTCTAAAAGAATACCATAAAAATTGATGTGTAATAATTCAACCCCTTTATCAAGAAACATAACTAAAATCTGTTTAAGAAAATAATTCTAAAAATAATCATATCTGAAGTAACCTATAGTGAATCATGCATAATGTACTTTACCAAAACTAAAAATTGAATGTATATAAACTCATGAAAATTTATAACTAGAAAATTTAAAACTTCAACTTAAACTTTATTATATATGTGGAAGATTGCTGGGAGTTTCTCTTAACCAATATATAAAACCATGTGAGCTAGCATGGAGTTCATTGCCGTACACCCATACTGAAAAAACTGCTCTAACTGACCAAAGTTTGAGCCATACAACTAAGGATCCAAAAAAATTGACTCGATAAGTAGGGTGCATAAATACATAGTGGGAACATAGTTATGGAACTTGATTTGTCAAAACCCTTTTTCACCTAGTGCTTAATTATCCTCCAAAAATTTATTATATATACATAACTCATTTAAATTCTCATGTTTGGCATATCTTGCCTCATGTTATTATTATTTGTATCATATATTGATCTTTGGATCCATAATGTATTCTAGATCATGTATTAGAACCTTATATCCATTCTTGAAAACATGTTTGTTAAAAATCTTAGTTCATAGTTAATAATCCCCATTTGAATTAAACTCTTTATACATTGTTTATAACTTCATAAACCTCATTCATTCATAAAACAATAAGTTTTTAAAACCATGAGGAGATGAAAATTCATAAATTTATCATCATGAATAGGAAACGAATGAGACAAAAAGAAAAACCTTACTAAGAGTTAAACTAGATAAAATCTTCACAAGGTAATATAAATATAGAAAGACATCATAATTTTAAGGAATTATGCATAAATTATTAAGAAATGCTAGAAATTTTTAAAAAAGACTTACTTAGATGTTGGAACATTAGTAGGAGAGAAAATACCACTCTTAGGCTTGATAGGAAGGTGAAATAAGACAGAAATTATTAAAAGAAAGGCTTTTAAACATCCTCCGCACCGACTGCCGGTGGTCAGGGCTTGGGTCGCTACTATTCTCGGAGGTCCAAAAAATTTTGAATTTGGGCCTCCAAAACGGACCTTTTTTAAAGTTTACTGGAATTTTTGGCGGTAATACTAGCTGAACACCAAGCCCTCCGGCGGTCCTCCAAAATTTAAAATCTGACACCTCTCATTAAAATGGTCATAAGTTTTACCTCAAACTTGAAATAATGTACGATTTGTTGATTTAGAAAGAGGACTCAAAGATCTTTAATTTAATAGTCTATGGGATAATTAAGTTTATCATATTTTGGGATATATGATCATTTGTTGTTTACCCAAGAATGAACATAATTGAAAACTTAGCCAATAGAAAAACTTTGGATTCTATTTAGAACTCGGGGTTCTTAAAGAACCTAAATTACAATCAAAACTCTTTGTACACTTTGAAAATGATGTTAACACCTAGTTTAAATTAAGAAATTATTGGTTTAAGTTCTATCTGTATATGTAGAACTTCTAAAACTTTAGTCCTAAGTGTTTAGGGTATTATACAAAGATAGTGCATCCTATGTGTTATACTATATTGTGAACCAAGACAATGATATCTAAATAGAAAAATGGTAATGTTGGTAGTAATTTTGAGATCATATGACATTGATGATCATGATATCCTACTATATGATAAAAGATCAAGAATAATAAAGGATCCACTATTAACATGCATGTTTAAGCGTTGCATTGTTATTTACTATAGAATATTTTTGTTTGATGTTAATAAGTACGATTTTCATAGTTGATGCGGACGAGAGGATGCATTGATTATAATGATGATTTATTGTATTATGCCCAAGAGAGACCGAATTGATGATTAATGATAATTTATTGAATTATGTTAATGAATGGCCGGACTGATGATAATGGTTGTTTATTGAATTATTCTCATGAGAGGTCAAATTACTGATAAAGATTATTTACCAAATTATTCCCTTGAGAGAAAAAATTAATGAATTAAGAAATGAATGCCTTGAAATAAGGTCGTAATATATCTTAATAAAGATTGAAAGTGAAAGATGAATATTGCTTAATGAATCGAAAGTGGAAAGATCTATTAATTCACTTATAGAATTTTTTACATCCTATAGGACCCATGTCTTGATATGTAGGAAACATCAATATGACCATGTGATCATCTATATATATCGGGGAAATGCCAATAAAATCCATAAAATATATGCCGTTTGGTAGGATGGGTGTCATATCGACACACTAACTATTGACAATAATATCTAAATTGATAATAAAGTGATCTAAAGTGATGCACCTCAAAGAAACAAATTTAAGTTTCAATAATTTAATTTACACTTCACAAAGTAATATTCGCAAAAGTTTGCTAATGATACTTGAGCTCTATTGTGTGTCTATTGAAATGTAAAGTGACATGTATTGTCTACTTGATTGCGTCCTTGAGATTAGTTATGTGGTATTTACTCAAGAAGGTGAAACTCTATGCTTACTTATTAGATGCTGGTTTATTTGCTTCATTATACTTGTGTAAATCTGGCTAGCCTGATTGACTAGTTGTTATTTTTAATATTATAAAATAGTGGTTGGTTATTATCCCAAGAGTCTTAGTACAAAGTTTCAATGGTTACTGGGTAAATTCTATGGATGTGGGTAATGAAACAGTAATTTGAACAAAGGGGTAATAATGATGTCTTAGCATTGATTGTTGTTGGTGGTGTGAAT
Organism: Withania somnifera; assembly: GCA_039654485.1. Taxonomy (NCBI): domain Eukaryota; kingdom Viridiplantae; phylum Streptophyta; class Magnoliopsida; order Solanales; family Solanaceae; genus Withania; species Withania somnifera. Next base: position 7,470 of record JBDJHY010090873.1, read on the forward strand.
TCATGATGCTAGAGTATGAAAATGTTAATACAACATGAGTTGATTTTTTTGTTAAGATTTCATGATTCTTCTCTTTAATTATATTTTATGATTATATAGACTAAAACTTGTCGAACGTTGATGTCTATTAGTACACATGTTTTGTAATGAACACGCTCTTCTATATTTCCTTTTTGGTTGTGGATTAAATGGAGGTTAGTTTTGCATTTATGAGATGAATGATGATATTCGTCACCAACTTATGCACTTTATTCCTAGTTGGAGTCTTTTCTTCACTGACTTTATTATTAATCTATTCTGTAATATGAGCTCTTGCACATGTTTGAGCAGATCTTTGGGAGTTTGTAAATTTTCTTGAAAGAATTATTAGCATTTTATTATAAGAATTACTTTTTTATTATTATTTAACTTTTATTGAAGTCTTTTTTTATAATTTTGGTTGGATAATAAAAATTCTCTTATCTACTTAGGAGAGCGTGGGTGCCTTCATCTCCTATTCATCTCCTGTTAACTCAGGTCATGATAATTATTAACAGAGCTTAGGCTCATCAGTCCTTCATGTACAAGATAAATGTCAACTAGAGTTTCACAGATTGGTGTGTAGGGCCCCAGACCAATCCTCAGAAGGAAATAAGGTATGTAGAAGTCATTTCTCTTTATTGTCTCCATTGTAATATCGTAACCTTTTACTACCTAGTTGGATCTAATTGGTATCTAGATAATTCTAATTGGTATATCGTTAAATTTAAATTTTAATCTAGTTGGTTTCAATTGGTATCTTGGTTAGTCTGTATCAAAATTTAGGAGATTCCAATTGGTATCTTTTAATAAGGCTAAGGAGTTTTTTTATTAAGTGAAGGTATGTGAATGTGCTGAACTTATTTAGTTGTATGTTTTTGATATTTGACAGAATGTGAATTTGTAAATTGGTATCCATGTTGTGAATTGTGGTTATTTGGATTGCAGTGAATAGAATTGATCAAGTTGCTTTCTCTGTTAATTATAATGGAACTATGTGATTTCTTGTTGTTGTGAAGCTGATTGGCTATTGAGAGTTAACTTATTTAATACTATATACTAGATAAATCGATGATACGAGAATTGAAAAGATGATATGAGGATATGATGTCATAGAAAAGAAAAAGAAAAAGACATGAACGAAAGACTTTGGTGATAGGATCTTTCTAACGATACTATAAACAAGTCCTTGTGTGGTCTAGTGATTTGATATTATATATGGATTCTTGTGTGGTCCTAATATTTGATATTATATGTGCATTCTTTTTTGGTCCCCTAAATCAATAATATATATGGATCCTTGTGCAGTCCAGTGATTTGATATTATATTTGGATCCTTGTGTAATTTGGTAATTGAGAAGTCCAAATACTTAGAGCTATAATTGTTTCCTTTTGAAGACTGACTAAGTGATATTTTATTTGAATTTAATATGTGAACTAATTATTAAGGCTTGACAAAAAAATGAGTTTGATATGATTTATGTGGAAAAACTAGTTGAGGTTTTCAATACCTAAGCAATTTGATTGGTATCTTGTTTGGAATGTGGTAGTGAGAATGAGACTTCTACTTACTCAGTTTTTTTTATTGGCTTTGAATATATTCTTGTTGTGTGGGGATCTTTATGAGATAATGAAACATTTACTAAGAGTATTGTAGATTAGAACTAAGAACAAACCTACCTTTGTGTGTTGCTAAGTGTGACGTCCATATATACCGTAAATTAGTATTAGAAATATAGGGTTGACTTGGATTGATAATGATGTATTTATCGTGTGATTGTATTGAGCAAGAGATTGTCTTTGAAGATATTTTAGTTATGGATTTGGGAATTAAGAAAAACTTCTAGAAGATGAATTGATTATTTACTTAACCCTATCTCTGAGTTGTGTATTTAGACATCCTCTAGAATTGGATGATAAATGGCAACATATTGTGGTATAAACATAGTGATTTTTCATTTTTGGGTGGAAATTCAAAGATTGATGTTATTTCTCTGACTTCAGTGCCTTAGTCGTGATCCCTTACTTGATTTAGTGGTTTTAGAATGGAATTCTAATATGATCCTTAGACTAGGTAGGTTCTTTAGTCAGCCTAGCTTAGGGTGTCTGGTAGACTTCGATTGTGCTTAGCTAGCCATAGTTTAGGCATGGATAAAGTTGGTCTTATGATGTGTTCTTTGGAAATTTGGGGATTTCTAATAATTATGACATATTGGGGTGGTTGACATTGGATTTTCCATAGGTGTTTTGCTCTATTTTGGTTATTATGGATGAATACTCATAAGGTACTAGTATTTTGGATTCACTATACTATTTTAAGACCTATAATGGGATTTACGATCTATTTAATAGAAATGTGGTTTAAAAAAGGCAAATATGAGATATCATAGGATTTTACTAGACTATGAGTTTTAACTGGACAAAATAATTGGTATTAGACTCAGTTCGGTTGTGAGCACATGATATTAGCTCTTTACTATTTTGGACCCGATTCAAGTCCAGGAACCTAATATTGTAATTTTATTTATTTTAGACTTGATTTCAGTTAGGAAGTTTGATATTAAAACTTTACTTATTTCATCCAGTTTGAGTTCTGGTACTTGATACTAATATTTTTACTAGCTTTAAATCTATTTCAAGTTTGGGAACTTTGTATTGGAACTTGAAATGATTTTAGCCCTGGTTTGAGATCAGGAAGGGTATGTGGTTTGGGTTCTCCATAGGTTATACCACTATGGCTTATAGACATTGGAGGTAGAGTATACGACAGGAGAGAGGTATATATTTTGAGTCCCCCTTGGGTCCTTCCTTCATGTTCAGTTTCATCAGAAGAGAATATGGTACTACTGATCATGACTCATAATTTATTCTACTCTACATGGTACCACTTATCTTGTTTGTAGCCTCTGAGCCTACAAAGGAGGTTGGGTTTTGTTTACTCTTATTTGTACCTTCCAAGTTTATGGGGGCTGGGAGTGGGTGTGATTAGCTTATTCGTTTGTGTATGCTTCCATAATAGATTATTTTTATTTTCTAGCTAGATCATCCTTACATTGTGTAAGACTCAATTTCCTTATTCTTTTGTTAGTGGCTCACCTTTTTCTATTAATGGAGTTAGCTAATTTAACCTCTTTATTTATATGCTATGTACTTTGTTGAAATCCTAAAGACCGAGATATTGTATTTGTTATTATCTGATTAACTTTTATATGTAATATTTAAGGGATTTATGTCTCACTTTCGTCTAAGTATACTAGATAATTAGAGCTCTGAAAATGGGTATTTGGACCTATACGTTGTATAGAGTGAGTTTGGGATGCATCCATGGGAACTTCAAAAGAAAATTAAGGTTGGAAGGGGGTCCATACGGTGCACTGAAAATCACACAGACTAAGATACTCGCAACACATCATAGAGCCTTTTTCTTTAAGCTGCGCAACATTTAGCCTTGATCCAAGTGTGATGTTTTAGCTTCGTTTTGTTTAAGGGAACAAAAGGTAATTTCCAAACCCAAATAGGTCTTAAGATATGTATTTTTTACTCCTAAAGGACGGATTTAGTAGGGATTTAGCCAAAAATTCCTTATTCTACACCTTTACATTCTCAAATCTTGAAATTATAACAAACACAAGAACTCTCTCTAAGGCTAAGGAAAAACTCTCCATCTCCAAGGAATCAATCTTAAGTAGCTTCTAAGGATTTTTCTTCCTTCAGGTATGTGGGTATTCAAGGAGAGTTTCCTTTCACTCTCATGATTGAATTAATTTTTTTCGATTTAAAATTTTGAGAAACTCATGAAAAGGGTTCTTACCTAAATTCGTTCTCGTGTTCTAAATATTGTGTTGCATAATGCTCTCATGTTCATAGTCATATTCTCAAAAATTTTATCATGATTTTCCATGATTACACGCTAGTATCTTGATTATTTTTGTATACCAAGCATGATTCCAGTTCTTAGTCAAGTTTTTATGAGAGATTTCTCCCTTATATGGAATTTTTACATTATTAAATTTCTTTATGTTTACATGTCACTAATAGTATATTTCATTGCTAATCATTATTAATATGCTTGAAGCCTAGTGTTTCAAGTATTTTCTAATTATGCATAAAACTATCACTTTTCAGGCTATTTATAGCACCGCTCAGTACATTTTGATCATGTACTCATAAATTTCGTTGAATACTAGTTTTCAAGCTATTTATAGAATCCCTCAGTATACATTTGATCTTTAGATCACAAACTGTGATAATTATCAGTTATTATGGTTGATTTAAGCCTTCGTATACAATAGATACAATAGATATCACAACAGGAAGTACTGACACATACTTTATGCCTATACTAAAAATATAGATTTAGGACATCCATTTCACGCTCTCGGATAGTCTTAGCTTTCCATCTAGCAGAGCTTCAATCATGATACGAGGGCCATGATATTCATTCAAAATATGCAAGATCTCTTAGTTTAGATTATGCATTCAATTTCACTATTTTTTCCTTATGAGCTAGAGACTTGTTCAAGACAGTTATTATCATTTAGTAGAGGTTTTTCAGACATAGTGGTCAGTACTATAAGTGTTTTGGATTTGTTTACTGCCTTGCATTCATATTTCTTTTAGATGCTTTCCATAGAATTATTTATCACTACTTTTAGCATTGTTGTTGTTATTAATTCCACTAGACTTTCAACATGACTTTCAAGTGTCATAGATACTTAGAGTCAGTTGAGGGACTTTTGGGGTCCTTAGCATCGTGTCCCATCAGGGTTCTAGACTCGGGGCTTGACACGCTTGGTATCAAAGCACATAGTTCAAGTGTCCTAGGATGTCTATAAGTAGCATATATTGGAGCCTCTTTTATGGATGTTAAACATTCCTCACTTATAAAGGAGAGGTTATGAGGCATTTTAGGAAACATTTTCTCTCTTTCATAACTCTTAGTCGTGCCATTGAGTCAAACTATAAATTTTCTCTAATTGATGCTCTACACATTTGAAGAAAATTCCTCCTTGTAGAGAAGGTGTTCATACCAGGACTGCAACGAGCGCTAAAAATTAGGTTCATAATCCTCCTATTGCACCAGTGGAACCTATTGCTCACCTTCCACCCACGAAAAATGGTAATGTCACAAATTCATAGTTCAGAAATGCCATCCAGCTATTGGTTAAAACAGTTAATGCTTAGGTTGGTCAGCAGAGAGATACACCAGAAGCTGAATAAGGTGCCCATGATACCTCCATAATTCATGAATTTTGTTTACTAAATCCGTTATAATTCTTTGGGACTAAATTAGGAGTAGACTTTGAGAATTTCCTTGAAGAAATTCAAAGGATCATTGGATTGATAAAGTTATGTGAGACAGATAGTATTGACTTGGATGCATACCAACTTAAGGATGTGTTTAGGATTTGGTTTGACCAGTGGAAGAAAAATAGGTGAAATTATGGTGTGCCTTTGGATTGGGTTGTGTTTGAGGAGCCTTTTTAGGGTGGTTCTTTCCAAAAAAAAAAATAGAGAATCTAAGGTTTGTGAGTTTTTTTGCTTTGAGTAGGGCTCTATGAGTATGGCAGAGTATGGTCTCAGATTTACTCATTTTCCAAGGTATGCTACTGATATGGTTGATGAAATAAGAGATAAGATGAGATTGTTCATGAATAGGCGCACCCCTCGTTTGATAAAGAAGGGTAGGGCAGTAATGCTGATTGAAGATTTGGAGATAGGAAGGCCATGGTATACCTAGAGTAGCTTAAAGGAGATAAGGCATAGATAAGGGAAGAGTATCATAGTAAGAGAGCTAAGACTAAAACTATTAAATTTAGCCAGTAAAAGTCCAGAGGTAATACCCAGTCAAAGTTTTTGCAGAAGATGATAGTGCCACTTTATTTGTCAACCAGTTCCCGATCTCACTCATTCAATTTTCTTCATGACCGGAGGGATAAGAACTTAGGTACTCAGTCTCAGGGGAGTATTGTAGGAGGGTGTGCTTACCCTACTTGCAACAACTACTGCAGGAGTCGTCCATGGGAGTGCTTATATGTATAGGAAAGTTGCTTTTGGTTTGATCATATTGGCTATAACAGGTCGCCCAACTCAACAGGGCACCCCCTCAAGTACTGTTGGCATTCAGTGCTAGAATAACCTTTATGCACTTGTTTCTCATTAGTATTACAAAGACTCCCTAGATGTTTTCATTGGTATGATCACATTTATACTTATGATATTTATCCTTGTTAGATCTAGCAGATACTTTATTATTTACTATGATGATATGAAATTTGGAGTTAGTACTAAAACCCTTCTAGATCTTTTCTCAGTCTCCACCTAAGCAAGTGACTCAGTTATGGAAGAAAGAGTTTATAAAAATTATCCAATTTCAGTCCTCTAGAAAGTAATATCACTTGATCTAGTATAGCTTGACATAGTATATTTAATGCAATTCTAAGAATGTATTGGCTTTATTCATGTTACACTTCAGTTGATTGTAGGACCCAGGTGGTAAAGTTTCAGTTTCCAAATGAGCCAGTATTAGAATGGAAGTGTAGTCCCACAGTTCTAAGAGGTCATTTTATCTCATACCTTAAGGCCAGAAAGATTTTATCTAAAAGGTGTATCTATGATATTTCTTGGGTTAAGGTACTAAATTTGAGACCCTAACTCATCAGAAAGTTCTAGTTGTATGTGAGTTTTCAATAGTCTTTCATGAGGATTTACCTGGGATCCCTCTAGACATAGAGATAGACTTTAAAATAGACCTTTTTACATATACCTAGCCCATATCCATTCTACCATAAAGTATAAGTTAAAAGACCTTCTAGATAAAGGTTTCGTCTGACCTGATGTATCCCATTTGGTGCGGCAGTTTTATTTGTGCATATAAAGGATGGGTCACCTAAAATATACATATATTATTGCCTATTGAACAAGGTCACTACAAAGAATAAGTACCCCATCCTCAGAATAGATGCCATGTTTTACAAACTCCAGGGTTCTAGATTTTTCTCTAAGATAGACCTCAGATCTGGCTATCATCAACTCAAAGTCAGAGAATATGACATTTCGAAGACAAATTTTAGAACCCAGTATGGTCACTTTTAGTATGTGGTTATTTTATTTTGGACTAAAAAATGCTCCTGCAGCTTTAATGGATCTCATAAACAAAATGTTTAAGCAATACTTGGACATACTTGTTATTGTGTTCATAGATGACATTCTGGTTTACTCCAGAAGTGAGATAGAACATGAAAATCATTTGAGGATTGTGTTTATGACTCTTCAGGATCAATAGTTGTATGAAAAGTTCTCTATGTATGAGTTTGGTTGAGATCAGTTGCTTTCCTAGGTCATGTAGTTTTTTGTGAAGGTATACATGTAGATTTGTATAAAATAGATGTAGTAAACAACTTGCCTAGACCTATCTGTCCTTAATATATTTAGAGTATTCTGGGTTTAGTTGGCTATTATAGGAGGTTTGTTGAAGTGTTCTCCTTTATAGTTGCACCTTTGACAAAACTAACTCACAAAAAGGTTAAGTTCTAGTGGTCAGACAGTTGTGAGATTTTTTTTAGTAATTTAAAAATAGTCTGACATTGGCCATAGTGTTAACCTCTCTAGATGGTACATGTGTTTTTGTAGTTTATTGTGATGCCTCCATAGTCGAGCTTCGTTATATTTTGATTAAGCATTGTAAAGTAATAACTATATATCCATACATCTTGAGAATCATTAGAAGAAATACAACACTGATGATCTTGAGATAGCAACAATTGTCTTTGTTTTAAATATTTGGAGGCACTATCTATATGGTACTTATGTGGATGTATTTATGGATCCCAAGAGCTTTTAGTATGTATTCACCCAAAAAGAGTTAAAAATTCGTAAGAGGAGGTGGTTAGAACTTTTGAAGGATTACGACATAAGTGTTCTTTATCATTTGGCTAAGGTAAATGTTATTGCTGGTGCTTTGAGCTAACTAACTATGGGTAGTGTGACCTATGCTGAGAGTGAAAACAAAGAGTTGGTTAGAAATGTGCACTGACTTTCTCCTGTAGGTGTTTTTTTTATTGATGCAGATGTTGGTTGTGTACTGGTTTAGAATGTTTTAGATTCGTCCCTAGTGGTTGAGATGAAAGAGAAGTAGAGTAGTAATTTGATTTTGATGAAGCCGAAGAAAGTTGTTCTTTCAAAAAAGGTTGAGGCTTTCTCTGAAGGAGGAGATTGTGTGCTTCAATAGTATGGTCGGTTATAATGATCCCGATGTTGTTAGGTTGTGAAAAAGAGTTTTAGTAGAAGCCCATAGTTTTAGATATTCGATTCATTCCCACTCCACCAAGATGTACAGATACCTAAAGAAAGTCTATTGTTTGAATAGTATGAAAAGGGGCATAGAAAATTTTGTAGCTGAGTGTCCCAACTGTCAGTAGGTGAAAGTTGAACATCAGAAGCCTGGAGGTGTGACCCAAGAGTTTAAGATTCCATCATAGAAGTAGGAAGTAGTGAACATGGATTTTATTATTGGTTTGCCTCGTACTCATAGACTACATGATTCCATTTTGGTGATTATGGATAAGATAACCAAATTATCCCTCTTTTTGGCTATTAAGGCTTCATATACAACATAGGATTATGAAAGATTGTTCATTCAAGATGTTTTAAGGTTCTTTGGTACTCCTTTGTCTATGTTTCAGGCAGAGGTGCTGGGTTCATCTCTCAATTTTGGAAATCTTTTCAAAAACATATGGGTACCCAAGTACTTCTTAGTACCACCGTCCATCTGTAGACCAATAGACAACCAGAACACACTATTCAAATGGTTAAGGATATGCTAAGAGCCTGTGTGCTTGACTTAAAGGGTAGCTGGATAATATCCTAGGATTGTTGAATTTTCATACTGTAATAGTTACTATGTTAGAATTTTTATGGATTTGTATAAAGCCTTGTGTGGGAGGATATGTAGCCCTCATATAGGATGGATCAAAGTTGGTGAGACCATGTTGGTAGGTCTATACCTAGTACATGATGCCACAAAAAGGTCAATCTCATCAACGAAAGATTGATGGCAACCTAGAGTAGGAAAAAGTCTTATTCAGACGTAACATGGAAAGATCTTGAGTGTGAAGATAGTGATTGGGCATTTTTTAAGGTATCACCCATGAAAGGGGTGATGAGATTTTGGGAAAAAGTAAGCTCAATCCTTGATACATTAGTCTATATCAAATTTTCAGAAGGGTGTTCAAGGTGGCTTATGAGTTAGAGATGCCCGTAGAGTTAGCATATTATCTCCTAGTGTTTCATGTATCCTTTCTAAGGAAGTGCGTTGGAGATCTTTGCTTATTTTGTCCATGGAAAATATAGGTGTGAAGGATATCTTATGTAATGAGAAGGTACTGGTCCAACTTCTGGATTGGTAAGTTCTTATACTCATAAATAAGGAGGTTCCTAAGTTAAATTCCTTTGTAGAAACCAGTCCATAGAAGGAGAAACATGTGAATCCAAAACAAATATAATATCTAAGTACCCCCATCTGTTCCCTCCTAGTTTCGATCCATATTAAAGCAACTATTCCTTAATTTATTTCAATATTCCTTAATTATTTCAATAGTTGCTTCTCTTAGACTTCACGGTATTCCCTATCAAGTGTAATGATACTATATGTGTATTACTCCTAGATGCTATTTGCATTTATGTTTCAGTTAGTCAGAGGCCTCAGTTATCATATTCCCATGTATTTAGTTTTAAGTCAAGATTGAGTTCATATTAGCTAAATAGTAAGTTCTAGTCATTCAATGGCTAATCCTTATCAGATCAATACTATTCCCTCATTTATATATAATTCAATGATGAATAATTATAAGGAGGAGATATTATAACACTCAAGGGATTTAGTTCATTTTGTTCTAAGTCTAGTAGGTAATTAGAGCTTTGAAAATGGGTATTTTGATGTATACATTGTATAGTTCAGGTGGGAAATGGGTCCATATAGTGCACTAGATATTGTACAAACTAAGTTGTACAGTGAGCAACACATTGTAGAGGGATTCTTTTTAGGCCATGTGGAGCACAAGCTTGGCTCCAGGGGTGATTTTTCAACTCCATTTTTAAGGGAAAAATGGTAATTTCCCATCCCAAATAGGTCCTAAACTATGTTATTTTGACTCGTATAGAATGGGCTTAGTAAGGATTTAACCAAAATTAGAGCACAAGAACTCAAAGGACAAGAAAAACTCGCTATCTCCTAGGGCTCAATATCAAGTCGCTACGAAGGATTTCTCTCTTTTCAGATATGTGGGTATTCAATGAGAGTTCTATTTCACTCGCATACCTGAAATAATGGTTTCCATTTAAGATTATTAGAAATTCATGACTAGGTTTCTTAGCTAAATTCACTCTTCTGTTCTAAATGTGGTCTTTCGTGATGCTAACACGTTCATAGTCATATTATCACAAGTTTTACCATGTTTTCCATGATTACAAGATAGTATCCTGATTATATTAGTATATATGCATGATCCCAGTTCTTAGTCATGTTTTTATGAAGGATTTCTACTTTTCTATGGAATTTGTATGTTACCTAAATTATTTCATGTTACTTGTCGCTACTCAACATATTTCAGTATCAAGCATGATTTATATACCTTAAACTCAGTGTTCCAAGTAACTTCTGTTTATGCATAAAAGTATCTATTTTCAGGATATTTATAGAACCCCTTAGTAAATTTTGATCCTTTGATCATAGATATAAGTTTTTAGGCTATTTATAGCATCCATAAGTATAGATTTGATCTTCTAGTAATAAAATGTGATAATCATCATTTTTAAGGGTTAATTCAAGCATACTCAGTATTTCAGGATCAAATTTGGTCACAAACTCATATTATTTTAGTATGACTAGTATAGGCTTAAATAAAGCATTAATTTACTAGTCCAAGTTCAGTTCAACATGAACACCAACAGTTCAGTATTGGGAGTGGTATCTAGCACCGAGTTGATTTGGGTTTTAGATAAATCCCTGTCCTAGAACTATATAGCCACTATAGGATTTTATCCTGATTAGTGTCAGTTATTAATTTTCTACATCCACCCAGTTTTTGCCTTACCTTTTAAAGTATTAGACCCAAACTTTTAAGTGTGAGGGAAGCACACTGATCTCCATGAGAACTCACATGGTTTATGTTCGTTAAGAGAATCTCCCACCTATGTCAAACTTCTAGTTTTATAGTGTGATTAAGCATGTTCAACGACTCATTAGTTTACAACAGATATGTCTATTTCCATTGTTATTATGATATCCGATTTTAAAGCATGTTTTTAGTTAAATGCTAGTCCATGCAACTTGAATTTTCAAGAATCTCCATGATGTACATTTTTATTTCTTAGTATTGAGTTCATTATTTAATGTACTTCAATTTTTCTATCAGTTCTTCTATTTCTAGATTCAGAATTTATATGGTTGCACATGCATGTTCATATTTTCTCTTATCTTTACATACTCACATACTCAGTACATTCCAGAAGTACTGGCACTTACTTTTTTCTTACACTACATTGGAGATTCTGTCCATCTATTTCACGCTCAAGGATAGTCTTGGATCTCCTTTCGCCAAAGCCTCATTGGTGATTGCTCATGATACGGGGGTCATGATATTCATTCAACAGATGCTAGATCTCTTAATTTAGATTATGCATTTTCAATACGTTTTCCTTAAGAGCTATAGACTTGTTTTAGCTAATTATTCCCATGTAGAAGAGGCCTTTTAGACATAGTGGTCATTACTAGAAGTGTTTGGGATTCGTTTACTCCCTTATATTCCAATTTAATTCAGATGCTTGCCAAAAAATTTCTCGCCACTACTATTAGAATTGTTTTTTTATATTGATTATGCTAGAACTTAAGCATGAGATTCAAGTGTGACAGATACTCAGGGTTAGTTAAGGGTCCTTTAGGTTCCTCAACACTTTGTCCCCTCTTGTCTCTAGACTCACGGGGAGGGATGGCAATATATTCCTTTATCTCTTACTAAACTTTATCTATTAATTCTCTTTTCTAATGTTACAATCCTATTTCTTTAGTCACAAAGACACCTACATCACACCATTGGAGAACCACACAAACAACAAGTAAAACATGAATCATAACTAAATATGAAAGATAAGAGGTAATAAGGGACTGAGATAAGTATAAGTCTATAATAAGTCAAATAAAACCCCCAAAACCTGATATAGAAGTACAATGACCAGTATCAAGAGTATGATGTCTAAAATTTGTACTATACTATATGTTTTGATACAGTAACAGAAATGGATAATAAGAAAGGTAAAATATAAACTTCTAATGCTGGGAGTAGTCATCTACCTTAGCAATAAGAATCAAGGCTCGAGTAAGGATCAATGCTGAACACCCATACAAGGATCTACACCAAAAAGATGTAAAAGTGTAGTATGAGTACCAAAAACAATGGGTACCCAGTAGGCTATACCAATTGGCAATATATAAGAAAATAAAGCAATAATAAAAGTATTAGGAGAACCAGTCATAGAGATCAATGGATAGAGCACGTAGAGAGGCAAGTAAATAGGATACGACAAGTAAATACACAAAGTACCTAGCCACATAAAAATGATTCAAGTATAAGAAAAGAGAAATACCTAAATCCATGCTCAATTAAGAGGAATAAATAATCAACGATGCCCGAACTACTTCAAATAACCCCTAGAGAGTGCTATCGAGCTCCTGCAATCACGAAACTATCAAAAAATATAATCTAGATGTTAAAAGAAATACAAAAATGCCCATAGAGCTATGAAAATAGTCAGGGTCAAAATACGAGCCTAAATGGCTTACAGGCCTGTGAATCCCAAAGCTCGAATAAATGGTATCAAAATGTTCCCTACATTGTTTGGAACATATGCCAATATTTTAAGCTAAGATAAGTAAGAAAAGGGCTTGAAACATTAAAATAAAGTGAATGCTCAGCATGGTGAGGTAGGTGGTTTGGGTCAGTTTTTTAGTTGCTCGGGGACAGGCTATGCCTATTGCTACCCTTACTTCAGTAGATACAAATGCAAAGATCTCAGGTTTGATTTTCATTGCTATTATTTAGTCTCCGAACTATCGGTCCCCGCAAGTCAGAAATGACTTAGGGAAACTATCGATATATTCTAGAATGCAAAATATCGCGTATTTATCATAAATAACCATGAAGATCAACACTAGAAGAAATTGGGGATTTTGGGAGAAATTCAATAAAATTAATGTGGAAACTTACCAAAAATGAAGAAGAATTGAAGAAATTATGATTCCTATGTCACTAACATGCTCATGCAATGACCCAAGTATTTTAATGGTAATTTTTGAGTGTTTGGAAGTGAAGAAGATGATACAAAATGCTAAAATTTGGGTTTGTGAAATATTTATAGTTGCCAGTTCTTAATCATCACGATCTCGTCATGCTGACCACGATTGGAATGGTTAATTTTCAGCAGGACCGAGATCATGTGAGAAAAAATGCAATCACGAAGGGAAAGGTATAGTCAATGGTATGGGTCAAATATCTGAGATTATGAAGGGGATACCATGATCACAAAGGTATGGAAGATAAGGCTATGCTATCGTGTCGTATCCTAGGGCCTGCGATCGCGATGAACAAAATGCTAGCCCTAGATGATGATAAATCAAGGGAGATGTTAAAAATTATTCGAAACCCAATAGACCTAAACAAAACATGATAATTTCATGGAAATAACATTTTAGACTTAACGACGCAGAAGAAATTTCAATACAAGGCCTTTTCGATAAAATGTTGACCAAAGTCAACCCTATGCAAAAATAACCAACTTTCAACCCAAGTACTCAAAACGAGACCTGTTATCGCTAAACCTGAATGAATAACTTACCTAACCCAATATCGACATTCCAGAGTTCATGGAGAAGTCATATTTTTAATCCGAGGCTCAAATCACAAAATTACCATCCAAGCTACAAAATGACAACGTAAGGCACATACAACATGCATATTCAAACAAACTCAAATATAAAGCTTCAAGATGCAAACCAAGAATCCAACTAGACTAAAATCCACATTCTGTAGCTATCAAACTGTTGATATTTGATTCTAAGTTAATTTACATAAAATATTAACTAACGACAATAATTTCAATACTAAAAGACTCTAGAATCCAGAGACGAATATAACAAATAAATGAATGACCCGGGAAACTAACTACTACTTCTGATAAGTCACAAATGACTTAGAGTCGCTATAGGAAAGCTTAAGAATGCAAGAAAATGTGAAATTATGAAAATGACTGTAAGGGTTATTACAACATCTACTACTAAAAAGAACTTTTGTCCCCGAAAACTAAAACAAGGCAATATTTGAATGCTGCAATAGAAGCGGATACTGCGACCTCAACTCACTCTTGATATCCTAAGCGGCCTCCTCCATGGGACTACAATCTCTCCACTACACTTTTACCATCAAATCTCACGGGATATCAACTTCTTCACCTCTCTAGAAAAAAAACAATATTAGATTCTCAACAATCGAAAGACCCTCATAAACCTAAAACAAATTATATCAAAACACATGCAACTCACTAGGGACATACCGTCTCAACATCAAAACATGAAACACTGGATGCACAACTATAAACATAAGAGGTAAGTCTAGCTTATAAGGAACACTACCAATCAAATCTGGACTCTCAAACGAGCCAATATATTGGAGGCTAAGATTGCCCTCCTATAAAACCTCATCATTCCCTTTATGGGAAATACACTCAAGAACACTTTATCACCCACACTAAACTCTAAGGTACTTCAGCGACGGTCTGTGTAACTCTCTTGCCTACTCAAGGAAGCCTAAAGCCTATCAAAAATCAATTAAACTGTATCTAAGACATCCCAAAGTAGGTCTGTACTCTGTAATCTAGACTCAAAACCATCAAATAAAATAATAGGTGAATGACACCGCTTACAAATGGAGTCATCTAACTACTAGAATAGTGGTTGTTGTTATAAGCAACCTCTGCCAAATCTAGATGCTAATCCCAAGAACTACCAAAATCAAGAATACATGCCATTAACATGTCCTCCAAGATCTGAATAGTCCATTCAGACTGAATGTATGTCTAGGGCTAAAATGCTATGCTCAAATGAACCTTAGTACCCATACCATACTGAAACGCTCTGTAATGACCCTTAAGGTCATTTATGATAAATATGTAGTGTCTTGCATCCTAGAGAATTTTGGTAGCTGCCCCAAGTCATTTATGACTTGCTGGAACTAATATTTTGGATCCCTGGCAACTCAGTCGAGAATTATCTCAAATTCCTTATTTTAGAGCCTTAAATTTAGTACTTGTTGACTAAAGTCAACTTTTCTTCAAGATGAGCTCGGAATTGAATTTCGATAGTTTTGTTAGCTCTGAAAGGCTAAACAAAGTCGAGTTCGACTGTGAGTTTGTTATTTATGGGCTTCGGTTGCTAATTATGTGAGTTTAGGGAAATTTGTTAAATTTAAGCCTAAACGAAGAGCTTTGGTGGTATTTTGGTGTTTGGAGTGTCGAAATGGAATTCTGATTCTTCCAGAAGCTCCGGAATGATGAAATTAGGCTAGGTGAGGTGTTGGTGGAATTTTTGGATTTGTCGTTGTGATTTCGAGGAGTTGTTAGAGAAATAGCCCTTTTGGTTTTGGGGGTTCATTTTGAGAAAACGACCCCAGAATTCAATTCCCTTGATTCCGTTGGATCTGGAATGCATTTCTAATATGTTTACATATTTGGTTTGTCAAAATTGGCTTCCGTTTGGTCCCCGAAGTGGCTGGCGTAATTGCTGAAATTGTTAGTCACAAAACAGTAATTTCCAGCAAGCAGGCAGCTGCAGTGCTAATTTAAATTAGCCGACTGCAGCTGATATTTTCATTTAGCAGGCAGCTGCAGTTCATTTAAATGAACTGACTGCAGCTCCTATTTTCATTTCCTTAGTCTTAAGTAATTGTCTTCCTTCAAATTCTCTCAAACATTCTAGTTTTCTCTCAAAGCTTTCATCTGCAAAATTCAAGATTCAACCTGCAGTTTACCTTTGTTAAGCTTGAAGTATTTTGTAAGATTTCTTCTCCTCTTTCTCTTTTCTTTCTTGGTTCTTAATAT
Source organism: Withania somnifera (assembly GCA_039654485.1). Classification (NCBI taxonomy): domain Eukaryota; kingdom Viridiplantae; phylum Streptophyta; class Magnoliopsida; order Solanales; family Solanaceae; genus Withania; species Withania somnifera. Next base: position 23,634 of record JBDJHY010090873.1, read on the forward strand.
TTTCCCTTCTTGTTGATATCTATATAGGGATGAAGGATTATTAATTATAAGTCATTTCCTTCTTGTTTAAATCTTGTTAATTAGGTTGGTTAATGTTGGTTATTGATGATAGAGATGGTATCTCTTCCGATACTTGGTTGGTTCATGTTGT
>JBDJHY010090874.1:0-13778 GCA_039654485.1 Withania somnifera
AAGGCATTATGAATTCTTGGTGATGTTGTTTGGGCTAACTAATGGCTGTTATCCTTTATGGATTTTGTGACTCATAAATTAAGGCCCTATTTGGACTCTTTTTCAATTGTATCCATCGATGCCGTATCGATATACTCACAGAGTAGAGTAGAGAACAAGGAGTACATGAGGTAGTGTTACAGACTTTGAGGACTGAGCGGCTCTATGCCAAGTTCTCAAATATGAGTTTTGGCTCTATTTTATTTTCTTTTCTAGTCACATGGTATCAGGTGATGGTATTAGTGTTGATCGGACAAAGTGGTCGTAGTGTGTGATTTGCCTCGACCTACTATTATCACAGTGATTCATAGTTTCCTTGGGTTATCTGGTTACTATGTTGGTTCTTTCTAAGTTTTTCTTCAATTGCATCTCCCCTGACTAGATTAATACAGAAGGATATACCCTTTCCAGTGGTCAACGGACTGGGAGTCTAATCTTTTGAGGCTGAAGGAGTTGCTAACTACCATATTAGTTATAGCATTAATAACTAAGGACCAGACCTATGCGGTGTATTGTGATGATTTGAGTATTGGGTTAGGTTGTGTTTCGATGAAGCAGGGTCACACTATAGCTTATGCATTGAGGCATCCGAATAATCATAAGCGCAATTATCCCACCCGATGACTTGGAGTTAGCGGCGGTAGTTTATATTCTTAAGATCTAAAGTCATTATGTTTATGGCGTCTAGTGTTACATTATATTGATCACTGCAGTTTGCAGTATATATTGAGTCAAAGGGAGATTAACCTCAAGCAACTAAGGGTTATTATGCTCCTAAAGGACTATGATTTAAGTATTTTTCCCCAGATAAGGATAATATGGTATCATATGCATTTGGGAGGCGGTGAGTATGGTTAGGCTGGATTATATTTCCATTTTTAAAAGGCCATTGGCTTAGGACATTCAGTCCTTGGTCAATATGTTGGCCAGATTGGATATTTCTGCATTGGAGAGTTTTATTGCCCATGTTAAGACCAGATCATCCTTATTTTATTAGACTCAGCAGTGCCAGTATGAGGATCCCCATTTGGTTTAGATGAGAGAGGATTCTGTTGAGTGATTTTAGTTGGTAGATGATAGATTTTGATTGTGTGTTATGGGTTCATTGCTGTTTAGACATTTTGAAGGTTGGTGACTTGATTAAGACTACATTGGGTGAGGCTCACTTCTCCAGATATTCAAACCATTCAAGTATCATGAGGTTGTACCATAATTTTAGGCAGTATAACTGATGGTAAGGTATAAGGAGAGACATTGTGGCCTTTGTGTCTCAGTGTTTGATTTCTCTGCAAGTAAAGTTCGAGCACCATAGAACTGGTGGTGAGATGTAGAGACTCCCCATTCTTGAGTGAAATTGGAGAGAGTTACTATGGACTTTATTTCAGGCCTTCTCCCATATATCTAGAAGCCATAATTATGTTTGGGTTATTGTTGATTGAATGACCAATTCAGCTCATTTCCTATCAGCATAATCATTATGTGGTACAGAGAGGCTAGATGATTTATATGTCTGCAAGGTGGTTAGACTTTATGTTGTTTAAATTTTCGTTACATCTGATCGAGACACATAATTTACCTCATGGTTTTGGAGGTTGGTTCAGAGGGAGATAGATACTGAGGTTGCGTTTAGTACATCTAGCAGTTTGACAGAACAATTCAGGTACTTCAGGATATGTCATGGGCCTCTGTTTTTATTTTTTGTGATAGCTGGGATAGACATTGTTCCATAGAGGAGTTTCATATATTTACATTTATCATTCCATCATTCAGATAACACCTGTTGAGGCCTTGTATCATAGGCATTACAGATCACTAGTTGGTTTGTTTTGGGAGGAGAGCTACTACCCAAGATTTCTAATTGGCTTCATGAAAATATAGACTAGGTCAAAGTTAGTTAGGATAGGCTTCGAGCAGCGTAGAGCAGGTAGAAATCTTATGTCGATCATAGACTTCGGCTCATAGAGTTTAGTATTGGTGATGTTGTTTTCATCCAGGTGTCTCCTATGAAGGGCTTTATGAGGTTTAGTAGGCAGGGTAAGCTTAGCCCCTAATTTATTGGTCCTTATGAGATAACACCAAGGGTTAGAGATATTGCCTAAAGGCTTGCCTTTCCTCCAAAGTTAGGTTCAATTCATCTAAAATTTCATGTATCGATGCTTCACCAATATGTGCCAGACCTATCCCATATCCCATAGGTTGACTTATATTAAGGAGTTGGAGGAAATCATTGATAGGGATATGAGGTGGCTTATATCGAGATATATTTTGTTAGTGAAGGTCTATTGGGTGCATCAACCAGTTGAGGAATCTACTTGGGAGACAAACCATGATATGAAAGCCTAGTGTCCATATCTGTTCGAGCCTTCGTGTACTATTCTTTCCTTGATTTCAAAGACAGAAGTCTTATTTAGTGGTGGATGTTGTAATGACTCATTTGGTCAATTACTTGCCTTTTAGTTTTTTCAGTGTATTAATGCTCGGACCGTTAGTTTGGTTCCTTAGCAGTTCTAAAGCTTGTTATCTCAGTTTCCCTAGTTTTGAGGCTTAACCTTTAAATAGTGGAACTTGAGAGTGAATTCTTAGTAAATATACTTAGAATTATATTTTGAAAATCTGGAACGCCGAATTTTGTCTAGTTGTGCCTTAAGTTTCATGTCTTAGAGTGTTCTTTGTGATTTAGAACTGTGTACTGTAAATATAGTTTAGCTAAACTTCATTTAAGAGCTTGTGTGGGATTTTGGTGATCTGAGCGGTAGATTGATATTTTGACACTTCTATTAGTTCCATTTGATGGATTTGTGATAGTTTAGTTGGTGGTTCACTTCTGGAGGTTTTCAAGCTCATTTTGAGTGCAATTGTGGAATGTTGAGAAATTGGTTTTTTTGTTCCAGGGGTATTTTGTTTCAAGCAACCTAGGATGATCTTCCAACGACTCCATTAGTTCAGGAATGTCATTTCCATACTATTAGCATATTTAGTTTTTGGAATTTGGGCTCTGGATACTCATTCTAGACCCCTTGGAGTTTTTCCTTTCAGATATGTGAAGTTGCAGTTAACAAATCTGCCCGACGAGGGGTCTAGTTGCCTTGGCGATGTTACCCTAGCGACAAGGGGATCTCCCATGCATAGCCTTTTCAAAAGGTAAGGGGTCCTCCCAAGTGATGCTTGTCTTGGGGGCTAGGGGTTTCCCCTACACCTATTTTTTGCCGCCCTGGTTTAATTCTCATATGTGCCCTCCCCTTCTCCACAGCGACCCAAGCCGTAGAAGGCTAGGGCTGCCCCAGTGGGCATTTATTTTCCCTAGTTAGTGTCTCAACAACGGTCAACTGGCTTGCCCCTGCAGCCATGCGGTTGCCAACTATAAATAATCCTTTCTCATTTATTTATTTATTTCAAAGTGAAGTTCTTCTTTATAGGTGACTTTGATATGGTATTCCCATTTTTCTAGGTTGATAAGAGAGTAGGGAAGTTGTTTAGGAGGCTTGGTTGATCGTTACTTTCATGATTCTCCAAGTAATTTCCCTTGATTTCCACCACTTTTAGTAGGTGAAAATTGTTAATTTCTTGACTTGGTGAACTTGATTTATCCCATTCATTTCTCATTTATAGCTTAATTTTGTACCATGTGTTCCTTGAGTTAGGCTCTATGCGCCGTTACCTTTGAAATATATTTTGGACTAAGAAGCCCTTGTGCCCATTTTTCATCTAAGATATGACTCGAGTCATTCAATTTATGTTGTTATCATTCTTTTAGATTCAACCCCTGGACCTCTATTTTTCTAGTTTTGGTATATTCCGTACATTTCTGTGGTGTTTTGAGGATCGCAGCCCGCCTTTTGAGGTTTCCCTAGTGACCAGGTAGGCAAGGTTTAATTTTTTTTTTCGAGTGGGTTATTATAGAAAACATATGTGGTGTGGCTAGTCATGTTGGATTGTTTTAGGTTGGAAGCCTTGTCTTTTTAATTAATCTCCTATTCACTTTCTTTCGAGGGTCCTGGGGAAGGACGTAGAGGGTGGTGGGTTGAATGTGGTTGTCCTCACCTTTCCACGGGAGGCCTTGAACCGTATAGGGTGAGTTGAGCCATGGTATGACTGGTAAGCGAGTTGCTTTCTTAGCTGGTGGTGTTTGGCCTATCCTAGTCTTTTTTCTACATCTTTATTGTTATCGTTATATCGCAATCCTGCGTTTTAGATATTGAGAATTGGTAAGTTAAGCACAGAACAACCTGGGGCTATGTTAGAAAGGTATTGATAGGCTTAAATAAAACTGGGAGATTTCTGTCTTAATTACTAGAAATGGATTTTCCTACTTATATGTATACCTACGACACAACCACTTGGTGGTATGGCACTATTTTTATAACATAAAAGTAATAAAGCTTTAACTACCATGGAACTGTATCTTGGGTATTGTTGGCACTATTAAGGCTCGGACCTCCTCAGGTGGGCCATACTATTGGCACAATTAATGCAGGGCCTCAGGGGCGCAGATCCACTATTGGCAGTAATCTGGTATGGACCCCTGGTACGATATGGCACTATCTAAATTTACCTTTTCAGCACCCCTATTCATTCATTCTACTCATGTTGGTTGTACTTTCTAGACTTGAAGGGTGAGTCATCATGAGATTTGTTATATTGTTTATGCCCATTAAGGGGATGGGGCGAGGCGTCATGTAGGTTTTAGTGTGGTTCTTTTATTTGTACCAGTGGTCTTATGGGGGTTATTTTGGTTATTAGTTTCCCCTTCTTATATGAGGTTACCATCAATTATCGTATCGGTTATAGTATTCTTAGATTGATTTCGGGTATGCTTCCTATCGTTATTTCCAATCCTGTGAGATAATATACAGTTCCTATATGATAGTATGCATAGATTTCCTATTTAGTTTCTGTACTTTCTTTCTTTAGTGACTAGCATCTGTTATTCTATCCTATTTTTGTATTTAGCAGTTAGTTTATATTACTTACTTATAATTATCGACTTGTTTTACTTCCCTTACTATTTATTTAATTGTATTTTATTTTAGCCTGGGTGGCCTATGATAACTATTGGGTATACTTGTTTGGTACTTATGCATCATTACTGTACCATTTTCATGATGAAGATATAGGTATGGGTTATAAGAGTCAACATGATCATGCTAGTTAGGCTTGATGATCTGTGGAGACTACGATTAGCTTTGACGTTTGATCTGATCGTGGCTTTTTTTTTTTGTAACGGCCTGCTCTATTTTTTTTAATGGTGGGCTTTGTGTAGTACATTTCATAGGAGTTTTACTTTTATATATTTCTCTTTTTGATACTCGATTTAATAGATTCGTATGATATTGACACCAGGCTTTTGGATTTGGGTTTTGTATATCTATTTTTGCTTCCGTTGTTGAATATATTTCGACTCTACTATTATTTTCTTGTTGTTTGTGAGCATTTATGGCCTGTTACAAGTAGGCGTGGGCTACAGGGAAAGGATTGTCTATAGGAGTGTTGTAAACACCATCATGACCCAAAATTTGGGTCATGAGAAAGTGATATAGGAGTGTAGGTCCACCGGTCTCTTTGGCATTGGAGATAGTATCTAGTAGAGTCCTTTAGATCAATGCAGTGTTGTCCACATCAAATCTTTGGGAGGCTATGGGGTCCTTATGAAAGATTTCATCTCTTGATTCATGTTGTGAGTTAATACTTGTACCATTTCTAAGAACTCAGTTTGGCTTCACTTATTCGCAGATGGTGTGTACTCGAGGTTCATCCGTAGTTTGAGACTCTCCCCTAGCAGGTTAAGAGGTGGTAGGGGTGATTCTAAATTTGTTGTTACTACCCCAGCCACAAAACAACCATAGACATCTTTTACACTACCACCACAGTCCGGGCCGCCACCGCCTGACACATTCAAAGATTTCTTATAGTAGAAATAGCAGATGCTCAATGGGGGAATCGATAGATAGGCCCTAGTCATCTGTTCACGGAGAGGCACAAGGTACACCTTCTCCCTAGTATCTACAGCCCCAACAACACTACTAATGTCACCAACTTTTCTAGCTCATACTGCTGCTGCTACTACAACTACTGTAGCTCCATCTCCAAATATACATTCTTCTGCAGTGTGAAAGATGATAAACTACTTCCCTTGCTAGGTTATCGAGAGCCTAGGGGTAGGACTGTAATGAGTTTATCATTGTTTGTGAGGAGTTTCTGAGGATTTTTGAGACAGACAAGGCCGACTTTACTTCTTATTTTCTTGAGGGTGCAACTTTATTTTTTAGATTTCTCGGCATGTTGGAGATTTGATGCCTACTGAGGAGGAGCAGATTCTCTACTTTAAGTATGGGTTGAGGTTGGACTTGCGAGGTCAGGTTGAGTGGATACTTGTATTGTAGAGGCTTTTCTTAGACATTGTTGATCATTTCTGTAGTATGGAGGCTTTAGCTTGCCATGCCTAGGGGGGCAACAAGAAGAGACAGTGCCACTAGGGCATTTTTTTCAAGGTCTAGATCCGAAGGCCATGATTTTAGTAGAAAAGTCTAGACGAGCTGAAAGTACCAAGCTTTATTGTATGATTCTGATAGGGATTGGGTAGCCAACCCGTCAGGGGCCCATGTTTATGTTCACGAGGAAATATTGAGGGTCTCTACAACTAGGTCAGAGATAGGGGTAGTTATTATGAATGTAGAGGGGCGATTACCTCAGGGTTGTAAGAGATTATTTTCTTCATGGATACTTTTAGTGTGAGACAGGGTCCAGTTTCTAGTGATTTCCCCCAGTGCAGGGCTAGTCAGATCGTAGTTTTTTTTCCCAACCACTTCAAAAAGTGGCACTAGTAAGAGTTGGACATCCCACCACTTTTGGAGCTAGGGAAGAGGAGTGAGAGGTGCAGGTGCTAAACCTCAACAGGGTGGGGTCCATCGCTAATTCTGTCCTATTTTTAAAAAGATGATAAAGAGGCCTCAGATGCAGTTGTCACCGATATATTTATTATTTGCAGGGTCTCAACGTTGATTATACTTGATCCTATATCAACTTTATATTATGTATCTATTTATTTTTTTTGCTCATTTTGGTGTTTCTAGCAAGCTATTTCCTGTACATATGAGTGAGTATACCCTAGTAGGCGCAACGCTAGTGGTGGATCGGGTATATAGGTCATTTCTGGTGACTATTCAGGGTCACAACACTTGGGATGATTTGATTTAGTTAGAGATGTTAGATTTTGATGTAAGTTTGGGCATGGATTGGTTATTCCCTTATCATCTGGTCCTCGATTGTTATGCCAGGACTGTGACCTTGTCTATGCTTGGAGTACCCCCTAGTAATGTGACATGGTCACACTAGCCATTCTTTACTTTTTGGTTATTTCTTACTATCGGGCTCGTAGGATCGTGCCTCGAGGTTATCATGCCTACTTTTCCCATATTAGGGATGTTAGAGTTGAGACTCCCTCCCCTTAGTACATGCCAGTAGTTAGAGAGTTTATTGATATGTTTCCTGCTGATTTACTCGGCCTCCCACCCGAGCCTATTATTAATTTTTTTTATTATTATTACTGAGCTAGAAACAAGGTTCATTTCTATTTACCCTTACTGTATGGCCCTAACAGAGCTTCAAAAGTAGAGTGTTTTGGTGCAGGATTTGCTTAACAAAAGTTTTATCTGTCCTAGCATGTCTCCGTGGGGTGCCCCTGTGTTGTTTGTGAAGAAAAGGCTAGTTCTTTGTGGATGTTTATTAAATATAGGTAGCTGAACAAGGTGAGTATTAAGAATAAGTATCCCTATCGAGTATTGATGATTTTTTTTGACTAAATAAAGGGTGCCAACTTGTTTTCCAAGATTAATTTGAAATTCGGCTACCATCAGGTAAGGATTCATGCTGAGGATGACCCTAAGACAACTTTTGGGATGAGGTATGTGCATTATGATTTCTCTTTGATGCCATTTGGGATGACTAATGCCACTGCAGCCTATATGAATTTGATGAACCAATTGTTCAAGCCCTATTTAGACTTTTTTTATCGTATTCATTGATGACATATTGGTTTACTCGTGGAGTAGAGGAAAGTACGAGGAGCACCTGAGGGTAGTGTCATAGACATTTAGTACTGAGTGGCTCTATGAAAAGTTACTGATGTACGAGTTTTGGCTTCAGTCAATTTTTTTCTTAGCCATGTGGAATTAGGTGTTTGCAAAAGTGTTGATCTGGCCAAAGTGGCGACGGAGTGTGATTAGCCTCAACATATTGCTATTACATTGAATCAAAGTTTTCTTAGGTTAGATTGGTACTATTATTGGTTCTTCAGAGTTTTTCTAATATCACAGCTCCTTTGACTAGATTGACATGTGGAGAATGTGCCCTTTCAGTGATTAGTGCAGTGTGAATCTAGCTTTTTGAGGCTGAAGGATTTTTTGACTATTTCCTTAATTCTTTCGTTAGTAGTTGAAGAGAGCCCTATGCTGTATATTGTGATGCTTCAGGTATTGGGTTAGGTTGTGTTGTGATAGAGCAGGGTCATATTATATATTATGGGTTGAGACAACTGCAGGATCACGAGTGCAACATACCCACTTAAGACTTGGAGTTGGTCGCGGTGGTTTTTTCGCTTAAGATCTGTAGGTACTATTTTTATAGGATCAATGATGAGATTTATATCGATCAACGTAGTTTGAAGTACATCCTGAGTCATAAGGAGCTTAACCTAAGGTAGAGGAGTTCGATTGAGCTCATGAAGTACTATGATTTGAGTATCCTTTACCACCCAGGAAGGCTAATGTGGCTTCAAATGCCTTGAGCTAGAATGTGGTGAGTATGGGTAGCCTAGCTTCTATTTTCATTTTTGAGAGGCCATTCAGTCCTTTGCCAATATATTGATTATATTTGATATTTATGCGCCAGAGTGGATTTTTTCCCCATAATATGTTGGCTACTTAATCCTTATTTTATTAGATTTGAAACCTACCAGGATCCCCATTTGTTTCATACGAGAGAGAAGGTTCTACGAGGTAATTTTAGTTTGTCCATGATAGGTTCTAATGGCATGTAGTCGGTTCATAGATGCCTAGTATTCTAAGTGTTGGTGACTTGATTTAGAATCTTTTGCATGAGGCTCATTGCTTGATAATATTTTATTTATTCGGTTATCGTAAGGATGTACCACGATTTTAGGCAACATTACTGGTGGTGGGGGTATGATAAGAGCTATTGTGTCCGTTGTCTCTCATTAATTCTACTATTAACAGGTAAAGTTCGAGCACCGGAGCTCGGGTGGTGAGATGTAGAGACTCCTTATTCATTAGTTGAAGTGGAAGCAAAATGATATGGACTTCGTTTCAGGCCTTCTTTGCACATGTAGAGGCCATGACTGTATTTGGGTCATTATGGATCCATTGACCAAGTCAACTTATTTTCTGCACATTCACTCATCTTGGGGTGTAGAGAGGATAGCTGAGTTATATGTTTGTGAGGTGGTTAGACATCATGGGTGCCAGCTTCCAATATATTTGATAAAGGGATGTAATTTACCTTATATTTTTGGAGGTTGGTTCAGATGGATATGGTTAATGAGGTAGCTATGAGTACAACATTTCCCCCACAAATCGAAGAAAAGTCCAAGAGGACTATTCAGGTATATTAGGATATTTTACAAGCTTGTGTTTTTTATTTGGTTGAAGATGGGAAAGACATTTGACATTAGTAGAGTTTTGTACAATAATAGTTATCATTACAGCATTCAAATGGAGCCTTTTTAGGCCTTGAATGATAGGTGTTGCAGATATCCTATTGGTTGGTTTTATGTCAAAGCGGTTCTACCCTAGAGTTTTGATAGACTTCATTATACTATGTAATGGGTCAGAGTTATTCAAGATATGCTTTGGGAGTGTAGAGTAGGAAGGAGTCTTACTAGGATCCTAGACATCGGCCCCTAAAGTTTAGTATTGGTGATATGGATCCTAGACATCAACCCCGATATAGTAGGCTTTATTAGATCACACAGTTGATTGGAGATGTTTCCTACAGGCTTCTTACCTCTAGAGTTAGTTGTAGGCCATCCTGTATTTCATCTATTGATGCTTCACCAGTATGTGCCTGACCCTTCCGTTGTTATTTGCTAAGATTTGGTGTAGAGTGATGACAGGTTGACTTATATTGAGTAGCCTGAGGCCAATGTAGATAGGTATATGAGGCGGATAATATCCAGAGATATTTCATTAGTAAAGGTTCATTACGTGCATTGACCAGTCGTGGAGGCTATGTGGGAGACAGAGCATGATATGCGGTCCAAGTATCCACATATGTTTGAGATGTCAGGTACTATTCTTTCTTTTACCTTCAAGGATGAAAGTCTTGTTTAGTGGTGGATGTTGTAATGAACCATTTGGTCATTTACTTTCCCTTCAGTTTTATTAGTTTTTTAGAACTTTTTGTTAGCTTTCCCAAGTCATTTATGACTTGATAGTACCATCGGTTTGGTTCCCTAGAAATTCTATGCCCTGTTATCCTAATTTTCCTATTTTGGAGGCTTAACCTTGAAATAGTGGTGCATCAGAGTGAATTTTTAGTAAATGCACTCAAAATCAAATGTTACAATAACTCTGATATGCTGAATCTGGTCTAGTTTGACCATATGTAAAATTCAGTTCATCAAAATTTCATTTTCAAAGACTGAGTTAGATTTTGGTTATTGGAGCATTGGAGCTGAATTATAACATTTACATCAGCTTAATAATGATGATTCTTTTCTAGTTGAGTTGTCGGTTTGCTTTCGAATATGTACGGGCTAGTATTGACTGCATTTATCGAATGTTAAGAAATCAACTCTTTTTGGTTCCAGGGGCCTCTTTTTTTCAAACGACCTCGGATGGTCGTTTCAAAGATTTCATTAGATTTGGAATGTCATTTTCACACCAGTAGCATATTTAGTTTGTTGAATTTAGGATGAAGATGCTCATTCTAGATCTATTAGGGTTTTTCCTAACTATGGGAAACTACAAGCTTTTATCGTACGAACTAGGGGTTTCGTCACCCTTGCAATGTCTCACCAATGACTAAAGTGATCACCCCTAAGTATATGCTAGAGAAGGAAAGGGTTCCTCCCTTGCGATTCTTGTCTTGGGCACCAAGGGACGCTTCTGTTCCCATATTTCTACCCTGACATGATTTCCCAAGAGACCCTAGGGTGGATGACCAAGGCTTCCCCAGTAGGTGTCTCCCCAACGGCTATCAGACTCACCCCTACAACTATGTGACTGACAGTTATAAGTAATCCTTTCTCCCTCATTTCTTCATTCCGACTTAAGTTCTTTTGTTATAAGTAACTTTGAGCTAGTATTTTCAAATTTATGAGTTGAGAGGAGAGTTGGGAAGTTTCTTTGGATGCTTGATCGATCTTTATTCTCGTGATTCTTAGAGTAATTTCCCTTGATTTTCAAAACCTTTTAGTAGGAGATAAATTTTAATTTATAGACATTGTGAACTCGATTTTTCCTCACTCCTTCATCATTTTTAACTTAATATGTGTTTCTTAAACTAGGATTTACAATTGAAACCTTTGAAATATTTTTCTAGAAACAAGGCCCGCGGGCCAATTTTAAGTCTCAGATCTGACCTGAGTTTCTTTATGCGATATGGATATCATTCTTCTTATTTTAACCCCTGGACTTCTATTTTTCCCCTTTTGAGTGGTTTCAAACATTTCTATGGTATTTTGCGGATTTCAGTACGCACTTTAGGTTTTCTGCAACCACCAGGTAGGCTAGGGTTAATTTTCTTTAGACTGGGTTAATGTAGAATACATTTTTGGTGTGGCTAGTCATCTAGGATGGTGTTTAGGTTTGAAACCTTGTTTTAATAATTTATCTCCTATTTACTTGATTTTGGTAGATCCACGGAGGAACGTAAAGCATGTTGGGTTGTATGTGGTTGTATTGGCTTTCCCGCGGGAGGCCTTGGACCTCATTAGAAATGTTGAGCCATGGTATGAATTTTGATCAAGTTGAGTTCTTAGCTAGAGTCGACCCTCATCTGTTGTTTGCTTCTTTATTAATATCATTGTGCCGCAATAACGCATTTTAAATATTAAGCATTGGAAAATTAAGCACTGGTGCGGCCCGGGGATGTGGTAAAAAGGTATATAAAATAGGGAGTTATATGGATTATTAAATAGAAAAGGATTTTCCTATTTATATATATACTTATGCCACAATTACCTAGTGGTACAATGCTATTTTAAGAACATAAATGAAATAAGGATTTAACTGTCACATAATTATATCTTGGTTACTGTTTGCATTATCGTAGCACAGAAATCTTGGGTGGGGCCCATACTGTTATCAAAATTGAGCATGGCCTCTAGGGTGCAAAACCTACTATTGGCACTAATGAATCGTAGGCTCCTAGTACGAGATGGAACTATTCATATTGACCTTATCAACACCCCTAAGCATTGTTCTACTCCCTATGTTTGTACTTGCTCGGCGTGAGGGGAGAGTTATAGTGAGTTTTTTAGTGTTGTTTGTGCCTACCAGTGGGATGGGGCATCGGGTAGTTTTTTGTGTGTTTCTTCTATTTGTACTCAGTGGTCTTATGGGGGGCCATTTGGATTATTAGTTGTTCCTTACTTTATTTATGTTCACAATTATGCCTTATTACTTGTGGTTACCATCGACTATTGTAATTTTTATAGTATGCTCAACTATATTTCAGGTACGGTTCAAATAGTCATTTCCTCTCCTATAAGATAGTACATCATTCATTTACGACAGTCGTGCTGGGACTACCTATTTAGTTCATGTACTTTCTTTATGAGAGTAGTAGCTAGCATACTTTCTGCTTACGTATTTTTGTATAGCAGTTAGTTTTATATTTCTTACTTATAATTATTAACATGTTTTACTTTCCTCTCCATTTCCTTACTTGTATTTTATTCTAGCCCTGTCGGCCTATGATGCCTAGTAGGTACCCGTGTTTGGAACTCATATTGCACTCTATACCATTTTTATGGTGCAGATACAGGTAGGGGTGATCGGAGGCGATATGATCATGCTATATAGGTTTGCTGATCTATGGATACTATGGTGAGCATTGACGTTCGAGCTGATTGTCACTTCCTTGTTGTTATAGCCTACTTTATTTTGTTCACAGCAAGCCTTGCGTAGTACATTTCATAATATAATGACCCGCTCGGTCATTTTCTTGCATTACATCTTTTCTTGTGCTTAGAGATGTTTAGTAGTTGCCCTAGGTTGTTTTTGACCTACTGGGATAGGTAGCTCAATGCCCTGGTGACTCGTTTGCTCGCTATCTCAGTTTCCCTTTTTTGAAATAATGGAACTCAAGAGTGAAATAGTAGTAAATATGCTCAGAATCAAATTCTGACAGTTCCATTAGCTCCCAGTGGTCGCAGTTGTGCACAGGGGCTGCACTAGAAGGTGCCCCAACACCCAGGAAGTCGTCCTAGAGGGATTAGGCTTGCGGCCCCCTACCCTCTATAAATATGTTTCACCCCTCTCATTTCCAGCATTTGGGTTTTCATTTTTTAGTTTGCAAGTTATGCGAGTTTATGGAAATTGTTTAAGTTTTAGCCTAAAAGTGGAGTTTGTGTGGAAACTCGATGTTTGGAGTGTCGGAATGGAATTTTGATGCTTCCAGCAGGTCTAGAATGATGAATTTAGTCTAGGAGAGGTGTTGGTTTAATTTTCTTGCATGTCGTTGTGAATTCGAGGTGTTGGCGGAGAAATGCGCCTTTAGGC